>JASSUY010035204.1:5619-38893 GCA_032466535.1 Forpus xanthops | reverse complement strand
GCAGAGACAGGACACCTGACCCAAACTGACCAAAGAGGTATTCCATACCACAGCACATCATGTCCAGGATGTAGAGAAGGAGAGGGCAGAGACCTGGAAGGGTGGTGGTGCAGGGGGAGTGTGCACTGCGTGTTCGAGACTTGGTATGAGGTGATGGGGGGCACTGCATAGTCGAGCTTGGTATCAGGTGATGAGTTTGAGAGGCTTAAACCACCACAGTTCTTTTTGGAGAGAAAAAAAAAATATTTTTTAGTAACTAAGTAACATTGGTTCTCAAAGTTCTTGCTCTGGAAATACAAGGGAAGAGGATAGAGCTGCTCACCACTTGACGATCGAGATGTGAACTGAACTCTTCGCTTGTATTTCCCTAGTCCCACTTAAAGGGGAAAAATGATATGATAACAATTACCGGCTCTAAGTAAGGTATCATATGCTGAACCTGCGAGAACCACAGCCACAACTCTGAGAGCCAATAAATCAGCATTGTGACGAGTGGCTATTAATACTGTCATTACCTCAACCGTTCGTGCACCACGCTGGGCACCAAAAAGAACTGTCGTATGGAATACCTCTTTGGTCAGTTTGGGTCAGGTGTCCTGTCTCTGTTTCCTCCCGGCTTCTCTCCTCCCTGGCAGAGCATGAAACTCAGAAAGTCCTTGGCCAGCCTGAACATTCTAAGCCATAACTATAAACACTGGTGTTATCAGCACTGTTCCCAAGCCGAGAACCAAAAACGCAGTGCTGCACCAGCTACTACTTAAAGGAGAAAGATGACTGCTGCTGCTGAACCCATGACAGGGCTCTGCATTTTCCCTTGGTTTGTGTGATCCTTCTCTCCAGCAGCAGCTCTTCCTACTTCTCGGCTATTCTTGTTGCTTATGGATTACTTCCAAAGAGAGCCATGTCCTCAGATTCCTAAGAAACTTACTTCCACAGAGGATGTGCCCATGTACAAGACTCCCAGTGGGTCTAAGATCATCTTTCTAGGGTATCTTTTTCTAGCTACTGATTTCTGTGGCAGGGAGTGTAATTATCTAATACAGTTCAGAGCTAGAATTCTTCATTCTTTTCCATACCAAGGTACAAGCTCATCACAAAGGGTCTGTTCTCTAAATATAGTGTAGGTTTTGAGATAAATTTCTGAAGGCAGCATTTTAATGTCTGTGTATTTTATTGGTTTAATCCCTCTTTAGTTCTCTAATTCTCTTAAATAATGAATCCAGGCTCCCTAGGATATGCTTGCGATACAAGGTTTGGCTTACATTGCCCAACCTGCCTACAAAAGAGGTTTGAACTGGGGCAGCTTCACAAACACTGAATAATGGTCCCACAGAGACCACCCAGCCCCCAGGGCAGCACAACAGTTCTGTTTTGGACAGAATGAAATACACACTTTTTCCTCAGCGTCTTTCAGTAAAGTTGATGAAACAGAGATTAGGATGATGTGGGGTTTGTACCTTCAGTTATTTTACCTCAGTGCTGTGCCATTACTTTAACTGACTTTACCTCAAAGCCCATCAAACTTCCTTTTCTTTGCTAAATTAGCTCATGATTTCTCCTCTTGTTCACATGCCCACCACTTCCACCTCTGACAAGCTTGGAAAAAACTGCTCCCAAACTCAATTAGGACATTTTAGGACCTGCATGGTATTAAAAGGGATCTTTTTTCTTGTGTGTTCTGAATTTGAAAGTCCTAAGGCAGGATTCGTGTGGGCTGGGAGCTGGCAGGGCTGATGGTGCATCCTTCAGATACACCAGGAGCCTGCAGCCTCTGTACTCTAAGTGTAGGCACTTGGGTTGTCAGACTAAATGAACTCCTGCTTTACAAAGTCAGGGGAGCCTTTGCCCCCTGTTCGTCCACATTTCATATCATAGAATCATAGACTGGTTTGTGTTGGAAGGACCTTAAAGCTCATCCAGTTCTACCCCCCTGCAATGGGCAGGGACACCTTCCACTAGAGCAGCTTGCTCCAAGTCCATCCAAATGAGTGTTTGCTTGATCAATCATGGATTTACATTTTGTCAGTATTGTACTTCAACAAGAAAAGAGAATTAGTTCAGTGAATTCACCCACAAACCTGTAATCTCCAGTTTATGAAGGAAAAAGAGAGAAGTGGTAATATCTCATGTCCTGCTGTTGGGGCCAAGCAGTATGTGATGCTGGGAAGACCTGCAGACAGCTCCGAACGGCGTCATTCAGAAATCCTCTTTCATCTAAGAATCTTCATCTCCTTCTGCTTCAACTTCTTCATTTAATTGTTCAAATCCTTGGCTGCGCTTGGGTTCTTGCAGTTTTTGTTTGCTGTGTGTAATGCTCTCAGGTCGCTTTGCAGATGACCAGATTAGGTGAAAGAAAATGAATTATGCTTATTTCTGTGCTTTAGGTGGTTTTTCATGTGCTCTGCCTTATGCAAAACAAGGCAGATGATTCTTTAATGTTTTCTTTAGATCCTGACTCTAATCCAGCCTTCCAGCTCCACCTGAGTTCCATGTGAACGTGGCTTTAGTCACTGTACAATTTCTCTACAGTTGAAGGTAAAGATTCTTGCTAAAGAGCTCTAGATCAACATGTCTTCTTTTAGGCTCCAAGCATCATTACTTTCCCTGTCCATTCAGTTCTCTGCCTCCTTCTTGATGTTAGGAGTCATTGTGGTGCTGAGATATCTGGGTTCTTGTGATGATCACAAATGGGTTTTAAAGGGCACCACACAGCTCCTTGAAGACAACTTTCATTCACTGCTGCTCCTGCCTGGATTCAGGACAACTGCAAGGCAGAGTAATTTACTGCAGATACCAAGAGTTTTAAAGTCCTCAAGCAAGCTTGCATTTAAAAGGAAGAGTTGCTAAATTCAACATATGTAATTGACATATAATTTGGAATAATGGCTTTACAGGAGTGCCTGCGTAGAATTTGACCTATATATTCCTTGGAATTGGTGACCATGTGAAGGAAGGAGAGAGCTTGACCCAGCTTGACATTCAGATCCCAGAGGAAGGTTGTATGACTAACATTCAAAAACCAGCCATTTAATTTCAGTCTTGGGATTGCGTCATGAAATCACAAGCTGACAACTGTGGAACCCAATATGGGCATTTTTTGGAACCATTTACTGATGCTCATCCACTTGAATTGGGAAAGAAGGTTTAACTACTTTCTTTTGGAGAGCAACTGTACATGTATCTCCTTTTAACCACTTCATTTAGTTAAGGATACCTCTTGAGCAGCTGAAGAGCATTTCAGCGAGCACCTTTGACTCGCACTGTTGCCAGGTGGTGATGATCCTGCTTTTCCAAAATACCTCTACATGAAATTATCCCAATCCCACAAACCACTCCTCATTATTTCATTGATCCAGTGGTGGAGAGAGAGGCCTCTAAGGTTACAGAGGCTCGAATGGAGGCATGGTGCTCTTTTGTCCTCCAGCCTTCCCAGAAAATCTAGTGATGCTGTGGAATTTCCCCAGTCCTTGGAGGAATTCCCACCTTGGGGGAAGATACAGGTCAGGGTGGCAGTGGGGATATTTGCATCTTCCTGGGGCTGAGGACTATGTCTCCAGCACATCCTTCTGCATCCCTGTGCCACCTGGTGCTGAGCCCTCACTACCTGGATGCATTCCTGGACCACTCTGCCCTCTCCATTTCCCATTCCTGGTGCAGTGGGAGCAGTTAGATCATATATGAAGGGAGGAGATGCAGCAGCACAGTGATGCTTACAGAACAGGGAATTAATCCAGTGACACCAGTGTGTCCCAGGTACCAAACTCCCAGGGGAGCACATGAGGTCAGTCTCAAGGACAGCAGCATCCTCAGGTACCACGCTGAGGTTCTGCTGTTTCCTCACCACCACACATTGCTCTGTGTTGTAGCATGACATATTCTTCATCAGCTTTGTGGGAAGGAGTGCTTTATATAAAGTTTCAGTCTCTGTGGTCTGTGTGTGGAATGTCCCGACTTCCAGACACAGCATAAATGGCTGTTTGGTTCATGACTTTGGTTGTTGGACATAATGTGTTATTTAGGGTGATTCACAGGGCTGCATTGTTCTGCCTGGTGGTGCTTTTGGTTAAGCCATCCCATGTTCCGTGAGTGCTGGATCAGGAGGGAGCAGAAAAGCAGCAAAATGTTGCTACTCTGGTTTATCTTTTTAAAACTGCTTAAATGATGAGCAGAGCATGCTGAGAGCTGCTGGCTCTTGGTCTCTGCTCTCCCGCTCCCTGAAGCAACAGGTTCAGAGATGTGGATTTTCCCTTGCAAAGAGGATGGGTAAATGAACTGGCAAGGAGGGGGAGTCAGCTCTGCTGTCTGATGGAGAGATCACGGGTGAGGTGTTCTCCTCAAGTGCTTGGGCCCACCACAAGCTATGGAAATCCAGGACATGCCTGGAGAGAGGGAGGGGAGAAGCTTGAGCTGCTGTATCACTGGTGGGAGTGGGAATGCCTGGAAATGATCCATCAACAACAGTGGGCCACTCCTTGGAAAAGCTGGGAATAACTCCTGCGCCCTCCCTGCAAATGTGTGCTAATGTGGCCTTGCACAGGACTTTCCTTTTCAATCTCATGGCCTCAGCAACACGTTTAGATAGATATTTATATAAAAATCTCATTTCATGTTCCATTTCCAAGCCAGCACGCATGGATTTGTTCATGAGTAATGCCTGAGTCGGCAGGGATAATGCTCATTACTCACAGGGAGCACGCTGGGAGGAACTGGGAGCCACGGTGAGGGCGAGGTGTATCCCAGACGCATCCTGTCCCCTAACTCTAGGCATCACTGCCTGGAGCTGCCGCACTGCTGATGCTGCAGAAGCTGGGATGAGGAATCCAGCTCTTTTTTTAGCCCATTTTTAAGTTCACTTCTGTCGAGGTGAGCTAAGCTTCTACCATGTCATAGAGTGCAAGGCAATGATAAATTCTGATGTGTGCATCTTCTGCCTTCCACTTCTGCCTGTGGAAGGGAGGAAACAAATGACACTGGATGGCCACAAACTGTCTTTTAAATGAGGCTTACGTTGCCTCCAAAGAATGTAGGCAAGCCAGACTCAGTGGTGCAACTTTCTGAAGAAAAGCCCAGTGCCAATGAGAGTATCTGGTCATTCACACATGGATTAATCTTCTTTTCCCTCAGTCAAAGGTTTCTACTTCAAGCACCTGCTAAAAAGGGACCCATGTAATGAAGTGTCTGGGTGGTAAAATGTGGGTTTATAGCCCTGGTTTTGCTTCCCATTCTTCAGCTAAGAAAAGGTTCCCATAGCATGGGAAGGAAGGAGCAGAGATGGGGAATTAAGATCTGGGCCCTAGAGCCTGAAATACCCAGCCTGCAAAATCTCATGCTGTGGGTTGGGTGGAAAACAAGAGCAATAATTGAAGCAGAGAGATGGAATTTAGGAGCAGAGCAGAACAAATTAACGTGTGGTCCTGGAGGGTGAATATTCCTGCTCCTGCGCTCATCCCGAATCACAGGGATGCACAGGGGAAGGGAGGTGAAGGAGTAACTTCTCTCTCCTTCTGTTCAGAATACAGTCTAGACCAAGCCTAGCCAGACCAGAAAGACAACACAGCATGGAAATCAAACCCCAGGCTCCTATTTGGCTAATGGTGCACAGGATACAGTGGGGCCAGCATGAGGTTTGCTGCTTGTGGTCGAGACTTTAACTTTCTTTTTCTGATTGTAAGGCATGTTGAGGTGAGGGTTTCCAATGAAACAGGGCTCTGTGCATGCAGGAGTTGCTTGTTTGCAAATAGAGTGGTGTGAATTTCAACCCCTGTGGTTTACCATGGAAAATAGAGACATGGTGTTTTTCACCTGAACTTTGCTACACACAGGCTGAAGCGGAGGGGACCCCGTAGCTCGAACAGAGGCAACTTTGAGAGGTGAAATTAAAATTTACTTCCTTGGGGTGTGCACAGACAAATACAGATAAATACACGCATACACCTGATGCTGGAGGGTGATTTCTTCCTACTGTTGCTGTTGCAGAGCGGGCAGGTTGGTGGTGAACAGCAGCCTGTGGCCACCTTGGAGCAGTGGCTGAGCAGAGCTCTGATCCCCCCAGCTGTGGAAGAAAGGTTTTGCAGGGCAGGAGTTCACTGCAGCACTGGGAGTGAGTCAACACTATGGACTTGCATCCTTAGCCATGTTCTGTACAGAGCTGGACAGACATTGGGCCTCTGTGAATCTTTGTAGGCAAGTTCAAGTCTTGGTGAGTCTTTAATTTATAAGCGCTTTCCCAGAAATATGGCATAAAAATCTTCCTTGCTTTTGGTCGTACAAGACCTATACATGTCAGCATCCCACATGGATGATGGTATCTTCCCAGCTTGGAAGAGGCAGGGAATGGCCCTTCTGCAGGAGATGGGAGAGCTGGGAAGTGTTCCTTGTGCCCAGGATTCATCTAGGCTGCCTCTGGTCTGCTTCCAAACATACAGAGGACGACGATCCAGGGAGTGAAGCCCCAAAATACATGAAGGTCAGGAGTCCTTCTGTGTTTTGTCTCTTAACATCACAGTTACAGCTGCTGCCTGTGTTCCAGGGACTTGTGCTATGAAAGGAAGGGCAGGGTATGAGTCTCAGTGATAGCGTTATATGTCTGTTACTCAAAAAGTCAGGGGAACAGTATGGTTGGCCAGATCTAATAGAAAGTTTCCACTTTGGGATGGGGAAAAAAAGATGTGTCCCAGCACAGACTCTATGCAACAGATGCTTGGATGTATTTATCATTATGTGTTAATCGAGTGGGTGAGAGAGTTGTCATCTGCATTCAGAATTGCTTTTACTTTTGGTTCCTCCTGCAGGGTTGAAGGTTCTCAGTCTGTAACACAACATGTGTGGGATCCACAGGTCAGTCGACCTGCCCTGCAGCAAACAGATTTCATGGATAGTTTCTCATTCTCATCGACTGCTTGTATTCTTCATTAGCACAAAGATGCTCAGTGAGCTGAATACAGAACATCAGCTATGATTGGGAGGACCAAGACATGATTATTTTTCACATGGCAACAGTTTTGTGAGGATCTGAATGCACAATTTAGCAAAAAAAAAAAAAATCTGGTTTTGAGTTAGGAATTAGGCATGTGTTAGGGTGAACATTTGGGCTGATAGGGGCCTATGAACTCAATGAGCACAAGCTACAGCTTGTGAGCAAGATGAAGCATGGGCCTGCATGGAGGTTAGGGCTGCTAGGAGACGCTGGATAGTAGGGGATAATTTTAGGATTAAGATTTGCCTGTGAAAAGACATAAGGCATTGTAACTGCTTCTGAATTCCCATGATATACTATTTACTTTGTACTTTCCCTCTGACCTTTACTGACTGCCATGGGCCTTGGTCATCACTGTCTTGCTGGCCGTGGTTGGAAGTAGCCTGGGGACACTCAGCAGTTCTCAAGTTGCTTTAGTGACCTCCTCTGTAGTACAATCTTAGTGGTTTCTCCTGCTTTAAGCTCTAATCCTACACTTAATATCAGCCCAGGTCAAGGAACATCTCCCAGCTCCCAAATACAATGGTTCTTGATGTGGCATGGACAATCTGCTGGACTTGAACTCTAATCCTCAACTCAACCTCAGCCCTTTCACTGCTCCAGTGACTTCTGGTGAACCCAGATTTCAAAGGAGTCGCGGCTTCTCTCAACAAGAGCTATCAGTTTTGGTGCTGTCTCCCCCAAATCCCTTTATTATCCTAACCTGTCAGTTTCTTTTGATAGAACTGTAATTCTGCACCTTCCCAAACTCATGCAGACATCATCAGTTCCAGAAGAAGCTCTCAAAGAGCTCCAGGTACTCTCTCCTTTGCTCCCCCAGCTCCACTGAACCTTCTCGTGACCTGACTTCATCTATCCTTCCTGGCCTGGATTATAATCCTAATGCTTACTCCAGCCTCAACACCATTGCTTTTCCCTTGTCAGGTATTAACCCTAACCAGAACTCTCACCCAAGCCATCAGTGTACAAGCTGTACTCAGCCTGCCTTAAAATGGGATCCAGGGGAAGCTGCTAGAATGCTTCCTTTGGTAGGAACTACACTTAAGAGTCCCATGAGTTGGGGTTAATACTATTCTCCACATTCAGGTTAGGGTTTAGTTTAGGCTCATGGCTCACAGGAGCCATGGGCTAGGAATAAACAGGAGGTAACCAGTGCTACCTTCCCAAGTGAGTGGGTTGGGAGTGTCATGTCCCAGATTTCCCTGCCTGCTGTGACATGGATAAAATAAAAATGGGTTCCGTCGCGGTCTGACAACAGCCTTCCTTGGAAAAAAACAGGCTTCAAGGAAGAGTATCTGGTGTAGTCACCGGGAGGTGACTGGGCTGGAACAGTCTCCTTAAGTAACCTCCTGTCAGTAAGGTGCTCTGAGGCCTGCAGCTCTGCCCTACACACAGGTCTGTCCTGAGGAAATTCTTCTCAGTCCAGGCGAGGTGAAGATGCTTTGGCTGAGAAGCTGCCATATCCAATAATAGCTCCAAAGTTTTCATACAAGTCTTTGATCTCCTGTTTCATGACTCCATAGTGCTTCTGAGAGCTGGGTCTTCACCCCCCACAGAGAAAATCAGCTTTTCTTTTTGCTTCTCCTGCTCACAACAAACATGGGCAGGCAGCAGGGCCTGGTGGCACCAGGAGTGCAAGGGATGAGCTTCCCTCCCTGGCAGCTTGGTGACTAATGGGCAACAGGAGTTGAGTAGACTAGACTAGAGTGGAATATAGAATAGAATACAATATAGAGTGAAATGGAATAGAATAAAATAAGGTAGCATAGGATAGGATAGGGTAAGATATTTCAGTTGGAAAGGGTACGACAGCTGCTCCTGCTTACATGTAAAAAGAGGGTTTGGGATTCATATCATCAACACTTCAGAAACTAGGAAAAGAGAAGCTCCAGGCTGTTTGCATGCTTGCTTGCAGCTAAATGCAAAGCAACTCGAAGCTGAAGTCCACCCCAAACTGGATGCCCCCGTGTTGCAGGCCATCCCATCAGTGCTGTGTGAGGATATGCTGCTCCACTTCCAAACCTGTGCTGAGTGACAGTCTCCAGGAGCGCGGGGAAATTGGCCATCTGCACAGCTTCCTGGGAGCTGCACACAGTTGTGAGCACATCTCTTCCCATTTGATGCATCACATATGAAGGGAGGAGGCTGGGATTCAAACCTATCCCCACTGTGCCTGTGGGGAGAATAAAGCCGCGTACCCAGAAACTGGTCGAGAGCAGCAGTCACAGGTTTTTCCATTGATTTCCATTCAGACTTCCAAAGGTACTTTTTTTCTCTGTTTTCTAAAGCATACACCTACTTTCAGCTATAAATAAGAAATAATCATGTGCATTTAACACTTATTAAAATTCTTTTTAAATTTATATGCAAAGGAGGAGCAGCCACAGGCTCCTGGCAGGCTGCCTGCACAGCCCTTTGTTCTGCGCAGATCCTACACCACTGATGAGGCAGATAAATTTGTCTTCAGTACCATAGTCTTGTCTTTGCTCTGAATCTTCTTTAGAACTACTGGAAGGTGTAGGTTGAGAAATGCTGGTTTGATTAGCTGGGCTTGTGGTTGGTCCCTTTTCATGCCAAAATCATTTAAGTGTTCCAGACATGGCATACACCCATGGAATCTACAAATATATCTCTCCCCAGTGCGTCATAATTCCTGGGGTAGTGAGTGATGAATCATCAGGATCTAATATGGAGATAAGCTAATGAGCATTAATCAGAGCTCCTGCCCGAGGTGGGAAAGTGCTGGGTGAGCACTCTGTTGGCTGCCATCTCACTTACTTAATTCTTCTCATATCTTTCGATTTTACAAACGGGGCTCTTCAAAGCTCCCAAGCTCACAGACTGGGAGCCTGCAGTGCCATGCAAAATGTGACGGCCCTTTCGTGTCCCTCTGTCCCCATCCTGCACTCAGTTCACCCATGGTCTTACTTCTTGCATCGTCTGAAATCCACACGCCGTGCCTGGTCCCATTGTGCCATGGGATAGCTGCTGGACTTGAAGCTTCTCCCTGCAAGAAATCTTCCTGCAGCCCCATCCCATTAAAACCATTAAGTGACTATCTCCAAATTCTAATTGTTCTTAACTGATTGCATATCATGGAAGAGAGAGCTCCCATCACGTGTAGGAAGTTGTGAGGATGTTTCCCTTATGTAGTGTAGTTGTGGTCCCTTCTTTCTATTCTGGGGATTAAAAACTTCTATTACAGGATTTTTCTTCTAGTAATGTACCTTTTAGCAAAGAGTTCCAAGCAAGAGGAATGGCTGAAACTCTTCCTTGCATGTCCTGCCTGGGTGCCAGCTCTCTTACCCTGGTCAGAGCAGGGCTGTTGCAATCAGTGTTCAAGTCTGGTGCAGAGCAGGAACAATTCAGTCTCAGCAAAAAGATGCCATCGAATACCAGCTTCTGTGTCTGCTGGTCTAGTTGAAGGGTTGTTTGTGGCAAATTCCCTTGCATACTGGCATCTGCAGAGTGCCTCTAGCTTTGGAAATGCTTTGGATTTGGTGGTGTGTTTTGTTCTCTATGATCCCTGTGCATCTTGGGTCTGGTAGTAGGAATCATAGAAGTGTGGAAAGGTTTGGGTTGGAAGGGGCCTTAAAGCTCACCCAGCTGCAGCCCTTGCCACTGGCAAGGACACCTTCCACTGGAGCAGATTGCTCCAAGGCCCTGTGTCCAACCTGGCCTTGAACACTGCAGGGATGGGGCAGCCACAGCTTCTCTGGGCACCCTGTGCCAGCATCTCAGCACCCTCGCAGGGAAGAGCTTCTGCCTAAGAGCTCATCTCAATCTCCCCTCTGGCAGGTTAAAGCCATTCCCCTTGTCCTGTCCTTACAGGCCCTTGTCCAAAGCCTCTCTCCAGGTTTCTTGTCAGCTGAAGCAATACGCAGCACAGGGGCACTGGGGATGCTGCAGCCTCAGTGGGGAATAGAGGATGTGTGCCCCCCAGAGTGAGGAAATGGAAAATGCTTCCCAGTCTGTGGGCTCAGGAGCCCTACAGAACTCAAGGCTCATGTGGTTCTTTGCTGTTGTGTCCAATACATGTCTTTGCCACCCAGACAGAACCGAGGTTATCTTTGCTTGAAACTGCTGGAGCTCTGCCACTGGAAATGCCTTTCGTTGCTCTGGATTTTACCATGATCCCGTAACTTATAATTACTCTGGCTCTTCCATTACAGTGTAACCCATCCCTTCCTTTTATAACAGTGGCACAGGGGTTTTCGTGGGGAACTGCTGTGAAGTTTCAGAGCAGCCTTGTGCTCCATGCTGAGTCAGTGAGTTTTACCTCTTGAGCTTGTTCAGATGGACCAGAATTCTTCCTTTCCACAGAAATACTATTCCATAGCTCTGGACTGAGCTGGGCAAATAGAACCCCAAGAGTGCAGGAGCACAGAGCTGCTGCTTTTACTATAGTGTGGATAATAATACCTGGGCCAGCTGAGAGGGTTTGTAACCACCAGCAGATGTCATTGCAGCCAGCGCAGCTCAGGACATGCTGAGTGAGAGCAGAGGCACTGCAGGTGTTCAGATAATACCCAATGGAGAATGAGAATGAAAGAATAAATCATGTCATCTCTGATTGCCAGGTAGCTCATTCTTAGCTCACTGGGAACTAGTTTATAGTAGATAGAGTAGATATGAGGGATTAAATTCCACGCTACAATTTGTTTTCTGCTGAATAATTATGATTTATTAGTACAAATTATAGTAATTTAAAATAATACTTTTCAAAATAAAGGAGCACTTGAGTGGATTGTATTTAATGGGGATGTTTGGGGCCTGATAACTCATGAGCCTGAGGATTAATGAGGGGGGCTAATGCGGGGCTCCCCATCTGCCTCATAGTAGTATTGGGTGTAGTGCTTCAAGATGGATGGGATAAGTGGGCTGCTCCTGTCTGGGGATGCAGGGCACCTTTTCCTCCCTCCCTGATGGGAGATAACGGGATATGATTCTGTGTTCCTGTGCCATGCTCTGTGCCTAAGAGCCCATCTCAATCTCCCCTCTGTCATGTTAAAGCCATTCCCCCCTTGTCCTGTCCCTACTGGCCCTTGTCCAAAGCTCCTCTCCAGGTTTCTTTTAGGCCTCTTTAAATGCCACCATGCTGAATGTGAGAGCTTGAACGGTAACTGGTATTGTGTAAAATGCATAGACATATTTATATAAGATCTGCTGTTACAGCAATATTTACTGTTAGCATGGCGGAGATCACAACCAGAAGTGTCTCTGCTGAGCTGGATCTTGTTCAGATGCAGGAGATAAGAGGTCTCCACCCTAAAAAAACCCTGTACAGTTAAGAAATGCAATCGCTGTTAAACTCTTGGTGTGAACATAGGCCCGTACGAGCACGAAACAGCCCGGCTGAGGCAGATGGATGTGGAGATAAGAGAGATCAACTCAAGGCAACGTTTTATGGGCTGTCACCAGAAAGCCCTCACAACACAACAGACGAGGGTTTATCTTGCGGGAAGCTCCAGGTGACTGGTGAGGCTCTCACACCAGAGGTGATGTACCTGTGCTCAGCACACAGCCCCTCCAAAGCCCAGCACCTTTCATGTGGTGGGGCTGGGAGCTGGGATTGGGGATGGTGCAGGGAGCGCCTGCAGCTGCAGAGCAGTGTGGGCAGAGCCACGGATGGGAGCAGGAAGGGAAGTGGGTTCCTGAGATGAGTAAATCCGAGGTGCTGAAGCAGTGCAGAGATCAACAGGAGGAAATGTCCCTCTGCTGTTACACTGACAGTGTAAGAGTGATTGTCTTCTCTATGTACTGTGCTACTGCATACAGTGCTGCAGGGCTGTTGTGCCTGACAGGCTGAAAGCACCTTGTGTTGCCTTCCAGCACCTAAAGGGGCTACGAGAAACCTGGAGGGGGGCTTTGGACAAGGGCCTGCTTTGATGATGGCCATGAGATAGATGGGTTTACTTTTAATTGCAGACTTTACAGGAAAAATGCAAATCCTGACCCAATGGGAAGAGGGTTTTAATTGGATTTTTCAGCACATCTACAATCCAGTGGTTACAAAGAGCCCTTGTTACAAACTGAGATACCAGTGTAGGATTTGATCGTGTAGCCATGTCCTGAAGTGAGGATTTGTTTGTCTGTGGATCATCATCCTGACAGCAAGAGAAGTTTATCATTCCCAGGTTTTCAGAGAGCTGATGTGGGACACACAAATGTCCAGCTCAGGCTCTAAATGACACCTAAGCTAAAAGGTTGCACTGTAGGCATGCGGAGGTTGTGTGCATACCGGAGAGGTAGATACATATGTATATATAGTATAATTAATGCTGTGTGTAACTTCAGTTTCCTCATTCACAAATAGAGCTGTCAGTCAGTGTTATAGATCACAGGGATTGCAATAAGTTTAAAAAAGGAATCTGTGTTACAAAATGACCTACAATTAAATAGATGAGGCCTGCTAGTGAGTTACATTCATTGTCTGGTTAAGAACAAATCATGATGTACTGATGGTTTCCTGGATTGTGATCTGTTCTTCCTTCTTGAATTCTTTTTATTCTTTCCATCTAAACGGGTGTAAATGCTGGGGTAGTTGTAGTGAATCAGGTTGTGTTTCATGGCCTCAACTGGCATGGAACAAGAGAATCAAAGAGTTCAGCAAAAACCTCCATGGACACCCCAAGGTTTTCCTTGTGTCAAAGAGAGCTGAAGGCCCCATGCTCCCCTGAGGTGACCCCCAGGAGGAGCTCAGAAACCACCCCTATTTCCCAGCAAACCCCTCAGACTGAGCTGCCTAAAGGCAAACAGGCACCTCCTGCTTTGGGGACACTTCTGGTGGTGGTGGCATCACTGGAGGCTCAAGGTGCAGGCAAAGGCAGACCCTGCAGGGATCAGTGTACCAGCAGCATCCCAGGATGTACTGGGATACAGCTGCCTGCTCCCACTCCAGCAGCCCTGATCCAAGCCCAGAATGGGGCTGGCTGGATACACACCTTCTGTTTGCTCAGTTCTGCTTTGTTTAACATTGCTGGGAAACCTTTTCCATGGAGTCCTGTCTCACGGCTGGCCATGGGGCAGGGCGAGCTCCCAGGGCAAGCTGCTTGGGAAAACAGCCTGACCTCAGCCAGAGGAGCTGATATTTTAGCATTTATCCCCTTCACCACCTGCATGAAGTCGTGGTATCTCCACTTTTGGTGATGAGAATAGGCATTTGTGGTGATGGGAATGGACACACACCTCCAGCCACCATGCTCAGGCTGTTCTCCCCTGTTGAGGTTGGGCTACCAGGACCCTCTTCATGGTCACCCAATGTGGTTCACATAAAGCAGCACGGTCCAGCAGGGGATTGCTACTGCAGTCTTGTCAGAGCAGGAAAATAAACAGATTCAGGATGAGCATCACTTGTATCTGGGTCTTCTGCCTCCTGGGAAGGTGAGTGCATTGACCAGGAAGTGGCTCTAACCTTTGTCCTGGACCTAAACTTCTCCCAACAAAACTTGGGTGGAGATGCATGCTGTGAAGAGTTGTGGTTTCCATGGCTTGATTTATCTGACAAAACAAATGATGCTCCGTAAAATTCCTGTCCCAGTGCAATCCTGCAGCAGGTGGCAGCTCCCTTAGCAAGAACAGGATCATTTAAAGTATACTAAGATTTCAGCTCATGTTGGTTTGCACCCATTGCTTCTTGCATTCAGAAGAATCCCAACTCAAAGCAAAACCAGGTTGAAAGAGCAAACTTTCATCAATTATTTTTCTCATCAAAACCATATGAAATAGTGACCATCTCATTTTTTCAGTGTGAAGCCTTTGATCAGTTCAGCCCTGTGAACTCTTGATTAGCCTGGGTTAAAATGAAATCCAAAACTGGGCACATTCTGTGTGCTGTCTGGTTTTGAAGTGAGAATTCTTCATGTCTGCACTAACCATGTTATTCCTAGGCTGTTATTGACAGTCGCTCTCATGAAGCCATAGGCAAAAACTCACTGGAGCTCTTGCACAAAATACGCTGAGAAGCCAACCTGGCCGTCTTAGGAGTCATTTGTTATTTATTACTTAGAAAAAAAAAACATGAAGTTTGCTCTGTTTCATTACCAGTCCATGTTACAATCGCCCGTTACAGCACCTCCTTGCACTGGTTTAGCTGTATATAGAAGCAGGACTTTCAGCCTGGATCTGAAGTTTGGAAAGCAGCTCCCTCAAAGCTGCTTTCCATACTGAGACCCAGAGATGAAAATAATCTCATGACCATCCACTCCCGTAGTAAAATCTTACACAATGAAATCTGTAGATCTCAATACCTGAAAAACAGGATTTGATGACACATGATAAAAGCTGAGTTCAAATATGTATGACTTCATACCAGCATGGTAGGTAATCTTTATCATCACGAGTGTAGAGCAGATGAAATTGAGGCATGGGGTTGAGATGGCACAGCGCAGGAGTTACCTCATTTATTCCCATCCCTTACCTTGAGTCCCATGCTGAAAATGAGTCTGATAAGTGTTGCTAAATAGAATATTGACTGAAGAAAACCCATGGTAAAAGATGTGAAAAGAAGCCTCTATGGAGCCAGGGTTGCTGCAGTACTTGGTGCATCCCATCTCTCTGGGTTTGCTGTCTCATTACCTAGCTCATCACAGGGAATGGGGAAGTTTAGGCAGCAGAGCCACATGTTCCCCTGCAGCCTGAATCCCACTCACGTGCTGGGGTCAGACCACTCTGTCTTAAATCCCAACTGGGAAGCTCAGGGAACCCTCTCCCCATCCGCTGACAGCCATGGGGATTAGCTGAGGAGCCTTTAAACTGCTCCTTGGTTTACATCTCATTGGAGGGAACGCATAAGGAACTTCTAGAAGTCAAGTGGCAGGACAAGATTAATTAGGATTCCTTCCTAATCCTAATTACAATGATATTTGCTTCCCACGATAGGAGGCCCTCATTATCATATGTATAAGTTTGTTTCTTGTGTCTGGCTGCTTCCCTCTCCCCAGCAGAAAAAAGCTTAAATAATATTTAATACATTTTTATATTCATTAAAAAAATCCAGCTCTTTTTTAATCTGGTGAAAACATCAGCTGGGCCGAGGAGAAATCCATCCAATTCCCTGTTCATTTCCCTTGCTCTCTAATTATATGCAAATCCACCAAGCCCAGGTTTTAACTCAGCCATTGGCATTAAGAGATCAGAGGCAGATTCAGACTGGGGAAGCGAAGTTTGATGGTTCATATGAATTCGAGTGGCAGATAAATTCCACACTTGAATGTAAATGTTTATTCCGTCCTGCACAATAACGTGCTTGCTTTCAGAGAAAAAAAGGGGTATTAAGCATTAAAGGAATTAATTCCTCCTATCAAGGAAATTAGGATTTCTCCCAGGCAGACACAGGGTATCATCCAGGATTAGCAGCTGTAGCATTCTTTGTAAACATGTCACCCTTGAAAGTGAGCAACAAGGAAAGCTGCTATCGCCTTACAGCTGCAGGGTGTCAGTAAAGCATCCCTTTGGCTCCAGAGGGGATTAGCTTCCCTCCGCATCCTCCAGAGGACTATTTATCATGGAAACTGGGAAATACAAGTCGCTGCCAATTGGGATAATGCAGGGGCAGCTCAGGGCTGGGCAGTGGGCAGCTCTCCCCTATCCTGTCCTGGGGGTCCCAGTGGGATCTGGGGCTCCCTGTGCCGAGGGAAGCCCCTCATTATACTCCTTACCCCTTGAGCTTTGTGGCTGGTTGGTAAAATTATACTAGGTTAGGAATGACTTCCGGGTCCCCAGCCAGCCATTCCCATGCCATTCTGGCAGCAATGCTGTGGGAAAGGCTGGGAGAGACCCCGGCAAAGGCTCAGCGGAGCTGCTGTTCATTCATTCATTGCCATCCCTGTCGGAAACACACTTAACAACCATATAAATATCAAAGGATTTCACAATATCAGGAAATGCATTCCCGGGAATGCCGATAACCATGGCAGATTATCACCCTCAGTTGCTTTGTCTGATCTGTTATTTAGCTGGTGCCATGTGCTTGGGCACGGCTGCCTCTGGCATGTTCAAAGCTCTTGACTTGGTGCCGTCTGATGCTGTGTGAGTGCATGGCCCCAGCGGTCGTGTGCTGCAGGAGAAAGCTCTCTCTGATCGAGTCAGCAGCAGTTCACTATTGCTGTCATTGTGGTTGTCGTTACTGGTAGTGTTTTTCACTGCGCACTCGCCCACTTGGGGATTTACTTCAGATGGGGAGAGACACTTTCCATTTGTTGTCTTTTTGTTTCAACCAGTGACGTGCTCAGACAGTGAGATCCTCCCTGGAGCTGAGCTCTGGGACTGGAAGATGAAAAAGGAGTGCAATGGAATGGGATGGTTTGGGTTGGAAGGTATCTCAAAGCTCATCTGGTTCTAGCCCCCTTCTAGCAGCCTTCCACTAGAGTAGGCTGCTCCAAGCCACATCCAACCTGGCCTTGAACACTGCCAGGCAGGAATGGGGCAGCCACAGCTTCTCTGGGCACCCTGTGCCAGTGCCTCAGCACCCTCATAGGGAAGAAAATCATCAGAACAGAACAGTAAGGAAGTGTGGTGCCTGCCAGGAAGCCATCAGCTCTCCCATCCCAAGCCCAGAGACAGGGACAGAAATCCTGTTATGGGTCTCCTTTCCAGGTCCCGGAGTGACAGTGGTGGCACCAGCAGGATGGTGTCACCCCTGTGGCCATGCACCCTGGCACTGCTGCAGTGTGAAGGGGCAGGTTTCATCCCCTCTGATGTTTAGTGAATCGAAACACCTTAAATCACATCAGAGGTGGGGTTTTGTTGCTTCTGTGTTTTGATAACTCCCCTGCTCTCTTTCAAGTACAGGGGCTGGTTTGGTTTTGTTTGAAATGGGAATCAGAAGCCCAGCCGAGCAGCCAGGAGCAATCCTGATGCCCAGGGGATGTGTAAGCAGACATTTGCCTCCAGAAAACTGGAGATCTCCTGTTGGGCTGATCTCCTGGCAGAGCCCTCACACCCTGAGGATCGGCTGGTCCTGGTGCTGCCTGTGAGCCAGGCACACAGAGGGTAGGTAGCATCACTGCTCCTTTTGGATGCAGTGTCTCGAGCCTTACCAAAGGGCAAGCCTTGGCTCTGTGTCACACTCTTTGCTCTCCTCCTTCACCCTCTTGGATGTTTTCCTGATGAATTCCGGGTATTAGACTAACCGCTTGCCTTTGAGAAGCAGAGCGGAATAAAGGAGGTCAGATACTATCAGCCGCTGTAGGTCAAGTAAGAGCCTTTTCATTCAAAGCCTCAAGTGTTACCAGTAACTCCAGGGTTTGCAGAACTACATGGCACAAAAGGGTCAGAGATATTTCCATTTTCCATAGCCCAGAACATAGAGGGGCAATATCCAGGGATGGGTGTTACGGAAGAGGGGAAATAGCTGCAGCCTCACTTGTTACATTGCCCTGGGGTTTGGTGTTGTGGTGCAGACTCTGGGTTATATCACCCCATCATTCCTTTTCATGGAGCTAAATGTTAGCATTGCCTTGGTGGTATCCAACACCTTGGAACTAGGGTGTGTTTCTGTCCCCTGAGCACCATGCAGCCGCTTTCAAGCATTGCAGCAGCAGCGTTTCCTGGGCAAGGCACGTGTGGCACAAAGGGACTTTCTGCATGGTTGGGGAGGCTTCTGGAGTGAGGTGGCTCTTGTGATCAATGTGACTATACACATCAAGCAGTGATGCCAAAAGTTCATTTTCAGAGGGTTTTATCTCTCTGGTATGGGGTGTACCTGCCTCTGCACTTGTCCCTGTTGCCATAAGAGAGCAGCTTCTGGAGCAACTTTGATCTTTATTTTTTCCATGCCTTTTTATTTCTTTCTTGAAGAACTACCTACATCTTTCTCTTAGAACATAACTAGTCGAGAAGCGAAACGGCTCTTCCTGTGCCCGTAAATGGTGAAAAGCTCAACTTTTCAAACCCCTGCAGTTTAACTTCAAAATGATCACCGTCATTGCTTAAAAACAGAAACCAGCAGCACAGAGGTCATTGAGACCATCAGAAAGGTTATGAAGTTCTTTCCCTATATTGGTCCCCATCAGTGGAGCTTGGCCATTTCCCTGAGTGCTGGGGCATGGAAGGTGTTCAGGGCTGGGAATGTGTCCCCTGATAGCCAAGGCAGGTCTCCTAAGGCAGTTGTGATGCACATCTGAGTCCCAGCGGAGAGTCAGCATCATGGGAGCTGAGTTCAATGTACAAAATAGAGCAGGGCTGTTCAGGGGCTGAAAGAAATTGTAGAATCATAGAATTATGGAATGCTTTGGGTTGAAGGGACCTTAAAGCTCATCCTGTTCCAACCCCTGCCACAGGCAGGGACAACTTTCACTAGAGCAGATTGCTCCAAGCCCTGCGTCCAACCTGGCCTTGACCACTGCCAGGGATGGGGCAGCCACAGCTTCTCTGGGCACCCTGTGCCAGCGCTCAGCACCTCACAGGGAAGAGCTTCTTACATCTCATCTAAATCTCCTCTCTTTCAGTTTAAAACCTTTCCCCCCTGACTTGTCCCTACAGGTCCTTATTAAAAATCAGAGGGAAAAGAAAGAATTGAGTAATGAAACACTCCATCCTCTACAAAATAAGGAGTGCAGGGATAAAAACCTGGGCAAGGCCAGTATTTGCCTGTATGTGCAATGTGTATCTTAAACCAGTTGGCTTCCTGATGCAATTCATACGCAGAGCTACTGCAAGAATTAATAGCTGCAGATTATTACTTTCCTCTTTGTTTGACTACTGCTCATAAGCACCTCCGGGCTGGCCAGAAATGGGGTGAATGGGGCCATGGAGATCTTCTGCTCCAACTGTGGTGGTGCTAAGGGTAGGGGCAGGTCGAGCCCTCATGCTGCAGCAGCACTGGGTGAGCCAGGGAGATGCTGCTGCTGCTGCTGCAGCTGTGCTTTGCTGGAGGGCTGCAGGGCTGAGTGTGGGTGGCTTTAACTTTCCCTGTTTCCTCTGTGCTGTGGCGGTGGGCCGGGGCCATGGGACTGCAGCAAAAGTGAGAAAAGAGAAGAAAGCTGCTCATATGAGAAATGACTTGACGGTGCCTGTGCCCAGCGGCTGCTGTGCGCATGCTCCGGTCCCGGCGCTTGCAAACCCTTTGCAGGGTGTACTCGAGGTGATCTTTTACCAGAGCATCTCCTGGTGCAACATGACAGGGATGCAAGGGGTGAAGGTGCTGCTGACACAGGCTGGGGCCCTGAGCTGGGCGATGTCAGGACTCAGAGATACCCTGAAAACTGTGCAGAGCTGGGTTTGGGTCATGGCATTGCCCTGAGAGCCCTTCTGGGAGCAGATCTGATGCTGTGGGATGTACCGAATTAATTCCCCAGTAACACATCCCTAAATGCTAGTTTGGATTGATTACTGGATTGAAGGACCCAGTCCTCCAGTAACAGGCACCTTCCCCAGCAGCAGTGCATGCTCAGTGCGGCCTGACCTCACACCATTCTTTCTGTGGCACGATGACTAATTTTGCAGTGAAAAGGAATGAATTCCTCCTTGAATCATCAGCAGCAAAACTTTGTAGGTTTTGTTTTTCATAGGCAGCACGTCGACTCATCTCACCTTGTCTGAGAAGTGACGTCAAAGCAAACACATTTGGGGTAACTTAGGGCTGGAATGTGATCTGCAGCATGTGTGTTGCACCCTGGGCTTCCACCCCTGAGGCGCCTAAACAAGGCAGGGGAGCATGAAGATGTCTGGAGATGAGAAGGCTCAGGGGAAACCTTATAGCAGACTTCCAATAACTAGAAGGGGCTGAGAAGAAACCTGGAGAGGGGCTTTGGACAGGGGCCTGTAGGGACAGGCCAAGGGGAATGGCTTTAATCTGCCAGAGGGAAGATTGAGATGAGTGCTTCAGCAGAAGCTCTTCCTTGTGAGGGTGCTGAGGCACTGGCACAGGGTGCCCAGAGAAACTATGGCTGCCCCATCCCTGGCAGTGGTCAAGGCCAGGTTGGACACAGGGCCTTGGAGCAATCTCCTCCAGTGGAAGGTGTCCCTGCCCGTGGCAGGGGTTGGAGCTGGATGAGCTTTAAGGTCCCTTCAACCTAAACCATTCTATGATTCTGTGTGCTCAGAGTTCACCCCATCCATCCCCCTACTCTGAGATGGGACCAGCTACAGGGGCTGCACCCGCATCTGGACACACGGCACAGCCGGGGCTCTCGGGCTGCTAAAACCACCCTGCGCCTTGTCAGTGACAGCCATCAGCGTGGCACAACCACCAGCCTGAGCTCCTGTCCCCAGCCAGGCCCCTTGCCCCATGGCTGTTTCAAGTCACTATGTTTGGGGTTGGCAGTGCGGGTCAATTTGAAAGTGCCATGACTCATATCACCCCACCAGCTGCAAACCACAGTGTGATCCTCAGCAGGCAGCACGTGTGCCAGGGTGCTCTGTGCCATGGAGAATGGATCTTTCCCAGGCCTTTCTTGTTGTTGTTCTTCTCAGCAAGGTTGATGGGGGCTGATAACGCTGGTAGGTGATGCAATGCATCATCAGTGCCTGCTCCAGCCCAGATGGACATCCCTCACTGGGGAGGTGGGCAGTTGCAGTTAGCAAACTGAGAGGAGAAGTCCCTCCAGACTTTCAAACCCCATTCTGCAGCTCCATCCCCTCTGGAAATACCGTTCTGGTGTTGCTGTAAATGTGCCTTTTCATTTCTGTACCAAGGCTGAGTAGACATAGCTCATTCCCCAACCTGCCCTCAAAGGGCTGTGCTGGGAGGAATGAGATAAAGCTGTCCTCAAAGCCCTTTCAGGTACCTCCACAGCTACTGAAGGGCAACAGATGACTTGGGGTGACTTGGGTGTGGAGCTATGATGCTGAGTACTGCGTTACTTTGAGTGTGTGGGTACTGAGCAGCTCCATTGCCACTGCTCTGAGCTGTATGGAAACACAGTGTTGGAGAGCAGATGCAAGAAGATGCTTCACCAAGCCACAGCATATCCCCATGGTGTCCCAGCCAGCACCACCCCACATCCTCCCAGGGGACCTGCTGAGAGGACATTAAACAAATGTTCTCAAGTTAAATCAGCCCACTCAGCAGAAAACGCATCAGGTTAACTTGATGGCATAAGACATTGTCAGCTGATAGATTCTGGCTTTGAAAAGCCTCTTCAAAGTTTATGTGCTGCAGGAATTAAATCTAGACCTTGCGAAAGAAGAGGAATTGATTCTATTTCCCTGGCATACAGATCTCTGTAAATGTGGTAGGATTTCACAGCAAAGACATGTGTGGCAGCCACAGCACATCTGGAGCCAGCCAGGAGATGCAGACGTGGCCATGGACCACAACCATTAACAGTCATGTTTAAACCAGGGATCAACACTGAAGGAGTTTTCTCTGTTTCTCCAGATCTTTGTGGAACGTTTCCTTTTTCCTTGGTTGGTTCAAGTGGGAGATGGATTCCTGTAACGAACTCCCTGATGGAGGAAGTGGGAAAGGATGAATAGCCTCCTGCAGAAATTTTTGTCTTTTCTCCTTCCTAAGCATCCTTCCCCAACACCTTTTTATGACTTTAAAGAGTACAAGAAAAGTGTTTGAGCAAGGCAAGAGCAAATGTAGAAGGGATGTGGGAAAGGGCGGCTCTTACTGGTGCAATGTCTTGTTTCCCATCTGAGTGATGGAAAATCCAAGCAACTCAGCTGCAATCTATTGTGCTGACAAGTTACCACCTTCTGCTTTGATGGAGAAAGAGGACAGGCCATGTCTTTGCTGCAACCACACATGCTCTGTGCTTTTTACTGTCGAAGTATCCCGTGGATCAATATCAGGACTGTTCAGCTGCCTTTGTAGTGGTCTGTGTCTTCTGTCATTGCTCCAGAAGCTGTTACCAGTCATCAGACAGCGAGGCTGGTGGCTGGTGCTGTGCATTGGATCAGGCATGGTGCAGATGGGGAGGAAAGATCTGCCCCACTTTGAAATGCTTAAGCCAAGGTTTTCAAAGCAGCTTAGCATCAAGCTCGTTCTGCTCCAGTGTCATGGTAGAATGTACACATAGAACTGCATATCCCTAATTTAGGCTTTCTGGCTCTTAAATAGGCTAAACCATGGCTAATTTTAGGAATATCACTGAAAAGTCATCTTCATCTCATTTCATGGGCAAGAATAGTAAAAGCTCAGAGCTCCAAACAACCCAGAGCCACTCTTGGTGGGAAGCCCACATAGCCTGTGGCCCTGCTGTAGGACTGTACCGCACCAGTTTGTGCTGGGAATAGGGGTCACATTCCCAGTATCCCACTGTACACTGTAAATCTACCCCTGGTAAGCATCAGGGATTAGGGTTTTGATTCATTCTTAAATGCAAACCTTAGTGCTTCTTGGCTTTTATTTGCATGAATAGACTTTGTGGGGTAGGCGGATGTAAAATCCGTCAAATGCATGTCTCTCCAGTTTAGAGACAAGGATGTCATGCAGGACAGTGTCAAATGCTTCGCACAAGTCCAGGTAGATCATAGAATCATAGAATGGTTTGGGTTGTATGTCACCAATCACATCCTTAGTTTCCATGTGCCACAGCTTCTCAGATATGATGGGCTGTGGCTTAGCAAATGCATCTACCAGTTCCCTCAGAACTCATGGATGCATCTTGCCATGTCCCGTGGACTTGTGCACCTCAGGTTCTTAGATGTTCTCAAACATGATCTTCTCTTAGATAGGGCTCTTCTCTGTTCTCCCAGTCCCTGCCTTTGCCTTCTGTAACAAGCAGCATGGCTGGAGCTCTTGCTGGCGAAGACTGAGGCAGAAAGGTCATTGAGTAACTGAGACTTCTCCTGGGTAACCAGGCCTCTTATTTCCTTCCAGAGAGGGCCCACATTTTCCTCAGTCTTCCTTTTATAGATCATAAATGACTTGCCAAAAGCTACACAGCACATCATCTGTAGATGTCCTGGTGGGACACAAGAGGTCTGACCAGCAATACCCACAGCCCCTGCAGAGCCATCGGCTCTGGTCTGTGCTCATTTTCTCTGCATTTTGGGGTGCTGTTGGTCCTGTTTCTCTTTCTGGATTTATCTGGGACAAATCCTAACATTCCACCACCAAGGCAAAGCCAGTTTGGGTTTAAAGGCAACCATGGGCGAAACCGGGCATGTAGAGAGCAGCTTGAGACGCTGGAGGCGAGAAGGCTGGCAGAGGCAGCAGTGTGTGTGTGTGTTTTCCTTACAGCTCTGCAGCTCTGTTGCACAGTTCCCCCCTCTCTGCTCCAACACACAGGAATACTTCCCATTGTGTTCACCAAAGTGCACCTTTCACAATGATGTTGGGTTCCAATGGCCTCGCCATGTGTAACCAGGAGGAGCTACGAGAGGGTTTGTTGCATCCCCGGCACTGCTTTGGGTCCCTCCAGTCCTCCCAGAGCTTGGACCCACGGGGATTTCATCCTGAGGGTGATCACGTCCCATTCTCAAAGGCATTGCCCTCAGCATGGCACTCCCAGTCCTGGTTAGGAAAGCCCAAGCGTGGCTTTCAGAGTGAATGCACAGGATGTGAAAGTCCAGATTTAGACCCTGTGGTAGCACAAGGATGAAAACAAGAGCAGTGCATTGGGTAACATGTTTGTGGCATTCCTTCTGAATAAAAGATACTGGAAATGTTTTGAAAAGGGGGAATGGCTTTAAACTGAAAATGGAGAGATTGAGATGAGCTCTTGGGCAGAATCTCTTCCCTGGGAGGGTGCTGAGGCACTGGCACAGGGTGCCCAGAGAAGCTGTGGCTGCCCCATCCCTGGCAGTATTCAAGGCCAGGTTAGACACAGGGGCTTGGAGCAAGCTGCTCTATGGAAGGTGTCCCTGCCTGTGGCAGGGGTTGGAGCTGGAGGAGCTTTAAGGTCCATTCCAACCCAAACCATTCTATGATTCTATGATTTGGGCTGGTTTCCCCCTACCCATGCAGTTGTTTTCAGCTTCATTTATGGGGTTTTATTGCAGGAAGCTATAGTGTGTATTTAAGTGGGCAAGAGCATTCATTCTCTGCCTTGTCCTGGAGAGTCACTGGGGACTTATGGTAATTCCCAGCCTCACTTGTAACAACAGGACTGCAAAGGGCTCTGTCCCTCCTTGCTCACAGAGCCTGGCAGCTTCTGAGCCCTCTCCCTCCTTGTGTCTTGCAGTCCAACAAGGTTCCTGTTGTGCAGCCCTCGCACGGAGTCCACCCGCTCACCCCGCTCATCCCTTACAGCAACGACCATTTCAGCCATGGCTCCCACTCGCCCCACTTGCCCGCTGACATCAACCAGAAACAAGGTAATGGCACCACTGGGGACCTGTGTGGTGGGAGGGGACAGTGCTGGGGACCACTGAGACCAAGGCTGTCACCTTCCTGCTCCCAAATCAGTGGGAGAAGACAAGAGTTTTGGTGAGCTGGGGCACTGCTCAGCAGTAGGAGTTCATTTAGCTCATCGGCAATGCTTTGTAATCATGGTCAGGAGCAGTTTGACATCAGAAAACCCAACCCTGCTGATCAAATGTGCTCAGTTCTTTGTGCAAGCTGTCCTGTAGCTTGGGACCAGACCAGAGCCTACAAGATGATGCATAAGAGTCAACCAGAAAATGGAAAGTAATCTTTCCTTTGACTCATACCCAGACTGTTGTCAGGTTGTCATTTTGAGCAAATAAATGCTTGAAACAGGAAATATTTTGACTAAATAGAATGGATGTTTGATAGCTGACTGGATTGTTACATGTGTGTGTTCGTAGCCACATGTTGTGTGGCTGTCACACGCTTTGGCTTTTTGGATTCCTGTGTGAGTGCAGGACATGTCAATTGGCTTGTGAGGCTGCAAAGGAAAGTACAGTAGGTTGAGGTTAAACCCTGCACTGTGAATTCTAGGTAAGTGCACAGGACTTCACCCCAACCCATTGTTCTTTGTGGGTTATTGGCAAGCTGAGTGTAAAATCAAATTTATCTCAACTTTATGTTAATGCGCCAGGATCTTTCAACATCTATTCACATTATCCAGGTTTCTGCACAAACTCGGTCTTGATTTCATGTGAAAGCAGGTGAATTCATGGGTTTGTGTCAGACTACATTCAGGAAGGGATCTGGGGTTCATCACAGCCCAGAAATCAGCGTGAAAACAGAGGCAATTGTGATTTGGGCAAAGGCAAAGGTTTGGATCCAGACTATCCCAGCGATATCAGCTTCAATGAGTTAATTTCACTGATAAAACAGTTGGGATTGAGAATGCTCTTGGCTGGAGGACATGCTGGATTATCCCTGGTCTGAACACAGAGGTCATGGTCTGGACTCATCAGGGATGCTGATGGGGAGGATTTAGGTCCAGTGTAAGAGATACCCAGGCACATCCTGGTTTTCTTTCCAGTCTCCCCTTTCCTGTTTACCCTGTACATTTCCAGGGGCAGGGGGAGTATATCCATCCCAGAGACATCCCCAGTCCTATTTGTGAAGAGGTTCAGACCATCATCCTCAGCCGTGACCTACCTCTGTGGTGCAGCTTGATAACTTTGCATGCCCCATTCTGGCACTGCTGGGTTGAAGGTTTCCTTCCCCACTCATCCTCGATGCATCCCATCTCTGTTTTCATCCCTGAAATATCTCCCAATATTCGCTTGCGAGTCACCATCTACTCATTCTCACAGCACCCCTTTAAAGTATTTCAGAGTAGCCCAAGGCCATGCAGACAAGGAAGTACAAGCAGGATCTTCTGAGTCAGTGGCTGGTGCCCAGCCACTGGGCCAGCGAGAAGAACTGGTGCTCTGGCTCACACAACCTGTTGGAGTTGCAAATCCCAGGAACTCCTGGCAGCTGTCTAATGTGGAGGCTGGATTTGTCTGACCTTCAGTGGGCTGCTGCATCCCACTTGAGCACAGCTGTACATAAATCTCATACTATTCATATTCCTTTCAATTTGGTTATATATTTATTTTAGTTACCTCCTAATAAGATGTTTGGAATCTGCTGGTGTTATTTCTGAATCAGTTTATCATTAATACACCCAGGAGAATCATCTAGGCTTAAACTGCTTGCAACTGCTCACCCATTTATCCAATGCGTTTATTGCTCAGGACAGCTGCTGGACAGTCTCTGTATACGATGTTTGCTCAGAGGCTCTGTAGCTTGCCAGCATTACAGGATGCTGCAGCAGAGCTCAGCTCCAGCTCCAGTTTCCAGTCTGGGTCTTAGCTGGAGGCTGCTTTTGCTGGTTGAGTCCCACCCACAGCCCGCAGGCTGATTTCAAGTCCAAGTTGGAGCTGTGGCTGTCTCCTCTGGCCTTGCCACCCGTGCCAACAGCTTTGAAGAACACACAGGGATTCCCCGTGTGAAGGGTGAATTCCCAGCTGGCACCATACCCACCTCCACTCTTCCTTGGCACCCGCAGAGCCCGTGAGATGATTGCTTTGAACAAGGACTTATGGTTTAGAATTGAGATAGCAGTGATGCTGCTGGAGCATCCCCACTGGCCACTCCTGGGAGGTCCTAGGAATGACTGATGGAAAGGAAGGTGATGACTGAAAGGGGTGTAGGAATGGCTTTGACCATCCGTTATGGCCCTGAAGAAGCACTCTGTAAGGGCACAGGGATGTCTGGAGTCCATCAAATCCTTTCCAAAGCAAGCTGCTGCTTGGCTTCAGGGTAGCCCGGAGCAGGAATGATGCTTGTGCAGGAGCAAACCCGCCTTCTCCATCACATTATGAGTGTTTGTGATTCTGCAGCAACATGGATGACCCACCACATCCCCACAGAGAGAACCACAGCAATAAAAAGGGCAATTACAACATCCTGCTGCTTGCAGACAGCTATTTCACATGCATTCCTTGCTGCCTGTAGGTGGAGCAGTCAGGGGGTCGGGAGCCGTTTGGGTCATCTGGGGAGCACATTCCTAGGTCCAACTCACCTCCTTTCCCTTCTCCCTTCTCCCAGGAGTGCACCGTCCATCCCAGACCTCAGACATCCCCGGATTCTACCCTCTCCCTCCCGGTGGAGTTGGACAGATCACGCCGTCGATGGGATGGTGAGTGTGAGGGCTCAGCCCCAACCCCACTGGCTGCTCCATGCAAGGAACACACATGTACAGCCATTTTCTGTAACCTCCACAGTGCTTTCTCCTGGCTCCATCCCTCCTTTATGCTGCATGGTAGGGAGGAGGATTTAGAGTTGTTTTATAGATGGGGAGCAGATCTCTGGAGAGGTTGAATGCTTTGGCCTAGCTGGGGTATGCTTGGAGCAGTGTTATAACCTGCCTGATTCAGAACTGTCTCCTGCCTTACGTCTAGCTGCCTGTACGGATTAGGAAACCCAGGGAGAGCTTTCTACCCACCTCTCTTAATCACACAAAAGCCTCTCTTTTTAAGTAGGAGGTAATTTTCTCCTCGGTGAGGTTTTCAGCACAAACAGTGTTTTCCCTGAGCATGCCACTGGCACAGTGTAATCCAGTGGGATGCTCCATCTGCTCAGCCATGGTGCTTCTCAGGGCCTGACACACAGGGGAGCATCCCACAAAGCAGAGCCCATTGGAAAACCTGCCCCAGGGACACGAGTTAAAAATGCATCAGTTTGTGCTCTGTGGTCATTGTCCCTGGCTTTTGTCACTGTGATGGTAAGGACATGGAGGGAGCTGGTCTGGCACTGTCATTGTTACTCTTCAGGTGAATTTTAATGCCCATCAGTGACACAGGGAACTTGTAGAGGCTTGTGGGGAGCCTGGTGACTGCAGGCAGTGATTTGACTGGCCAGGACAGGGGAAGAATATGGAGAGGGTGATTGTGGGGCAGGCAGATCCCCAGCAAAGCCCAGCAGAGACCTCCAGGTACAAACAGGTACTGCAGAATGGGAGAGGCGAAGCATATTAAAACACAAAGTAAAATGTTAGCTTTTTGGTTTGTTTTGTTTGTGAATCTCATGTTCCAGATATTTAACCACAAGGAAACAGAGGCTGAGGCCTTTGATAGAGAGCTTGGCTTCAAAGAGATTACATTTTGCCTTCTATGCTAATTCTGCTACTCTTGGGCGATGATTTAACCCCTCACATGATGTGATTCATCCTCAGGAAAAAACAAGTACTGAGATGACGGTGCTGTAGCATGAAAGCAAGAGTTGGGGATGAGGAAGGAGTCTGTTTGCCAAATGCAAGGTCCACTCGTGGGGTGGGATGCTGACAGGGACAGCCCTGGAAAGGAAGCCTGGTTTGCACAGGGGTTTTGTTGGTTGGTAGGTGGCAGAGGGAGTTTGCATTGACGAAAGCTGCTCCAGCATTGCAGGGGTTTGGCATCCTCAAGCAACCTCGTCAGACATGTTCTGAGGTGACTAATAGAGCAGATACAGTAAAGCAGCCAACGGTTTGATGGAGCAGAGAGCAGCACCTCGAAGCACACATATCTATAATAGAGCCTTTGCTTACCCCTTTGCCCACCCTGGATTTACGAAGAGGGCCCCAAAACCACTCCTTATGTGCCCAGTGCCCAGCTCAAGCTCACTGTGATTGGGTGCAGGAGCACCAAAGCATAGAAGGGTTGTGGCAGCATTGACCCCATGCAGCAGGGACCAGGGGCTCAGTGCGGGATGGCTGTGCTGGGGATGTTTTAGCCAGTGCACATGCAGGAAGCGGCTTTTCCTCCAGGGTCTGGTCAGAGATGGGTTTTGTTCTCACTGAGCACTCAGGAGGAGGAGCTGCAGTCAGTCTCTGTAATTAGCTGGGATGACAGATAAAAGCCTCCAAGTCCAGTCAAGTGAGTTTTGCTCACGGGAGCCTGGCAGCAAACATCACCCAAGAGCCTGTGAACCGTGTCTCAACTGTTCCAAGCAGTGGCAATGCCACTGCTGCCCTTCCATGCCCATTCCATGTCTTTTTCCCCTCCCATCACTGGGTGACACAGCTGTAATTGTGCATTCCCAACCATTAGGGACTGGTTTAGCACTTGCATTCATTTGTACATCAGACTCATGCTGGATGAAGCTTCCAGTGCCCTTTCCTACCCGGGCATCCCAGCTCTGCAGTAACGTGTGTCACTTCTGGATGAGCTCCGAGTGTTTTCTCAGCCCTGGGGCAGCCGCCTTTGACTTCAAAGGGTATTTCAGCTTCCCAGTGCAGGGTAGCACTTGGCTGTTTGTTGGGGTGTTTATACCCACGGACATCTAAGGGGTGGGAGAGGGCTTCTGCCTGGCAGGGTGTAAACACAGCCTTTCCTGCACACAGATCCGCTCAAGCCAAGACACAGCAGCTCCTGGAGCAGCACAAACAGAAACCCACCTCCCCAGCAAAGCTCAAGGGCCTGTCGTTTTTCCTCTGCAGGGCAGAAACTATCTTTAGCCCTGAAAAATCCCTGGCATCCAGGAGCTTGTTGCAAGGCACTGCACTTAATGGGCTTTTTGTATTGCTTGTTAGAGCTTAAAATAGCTGATGCTGATCTTAAGCACTGCTCTGTGCAGGCTGGCTGAAGGGAGCATGAGCATCAGCATGGGTTTATGCCCACTGTGCCCTCCTTGGGCACTATAGTTTCTGTGCACAGTTTTAAGCTGGGAGCATCTTCTGTCAGGTTTGCAGAACAAGCCTGGATGTTTTTGAGCTATCTCCATATGAAAACAAGGGGGGTTCCCTTGCTGGAAACAACAAGGAACTTCCTGCATAGTTATTTTACTACCTCAAGAATGATTTGCAGCTCCAGTCTGGTACATGCCTGGTCCCAGTATGAAATGGCTTTGAAAAGAAAGGTAGGACTGAGGTTTTGGAGTGTTTAACAATGATGGGCAACCTTAAAATGATGCACTGGGGAAATCAGAGCATTTATAAAGCATGTGCAAGGTGCTTACTCTCCATTCCTGTCCTTGGGCATCCTCCCAGTGCAGCCCATGAATGTGCAGTCTCTTGTGCACCGCAGAGAGGCTCTGACCAGGCTTTAGGATTTTTTGGTCTTTAACTGTGGTCTTTTAAGCAACTCCTTCTGTATGATAGCCACATGTCCTAATCCTTCAGCACACCTCTGCATTTTGCATTTTAACAGGATAAGCTCAGTGCTGCAGTTACTGCATCAGGGATGGAGGGGGTCACTTGGATCCAACCTTTGCAGGGTGGCCCAGCTTCTCCCAAAATAAAGTCCAAATCCTGCCCCTTATGCCCAGGGGAAACCTGGAGCATCCCGCCAGTCAGAGCTGGGGCATCAGTGCTTCAAGTCCCCATAACAAAGTGAATCTTTAGGAGACACCACGTAGCTGTGGATACTTTATAGACTCTTTCTTCCTGATCCCAGGCAGAGCCAGTCTGTCTATCCGCTCCCGTCATGTGGATTTAGGCAGCCGTATTCGTCAGCGCTTTCTGCTGGGGCTTCTTTCTCCAGGTGAGTATGAGCTGTGTGAGACAGGGCAGCAGCTCAGCCCGGCTCGCAGCTTGCAGTGTGTGCAATGGAGCTTGCAGCAGACCACGGCCATGCGCTTCCCGTGGCAGCCATGGGAAGAGAAGGAAGTTTTAGGCATTGTCTGGCCCAAAGGGTGCTCAGGGGACCATGGAGCATCCCAGGAGGATGCACAATGACTGAATTTTAATCAGCACAAGTCAAAACAAAGCAGAAACCCCTGTCTTGAGTTCAGCGTTGGGAAAGTGGGGTGAAATCCATTGCTCAGGATTTTGCTCCTTGTCACATCTGTAATCCTGAATATATCCCTGCTGCCACACCACTGAGTTTTGCTCTGCAGGGACTGATCTGTGTTACTTGCTCTCAACCTCTGAAGCAGGACAGGCAGAGGGCAGTGATCGACTGTCCTCCCGTCAGCACAAGTCAGCTCTCCGAGACTGAAGTGCAGCTTCTACCTTCCCCATCCCATCATCAGGCAGAGCATGGGCTGGACTCTGCACATGGGAAGGGGTAAGCAGGAGATGGCCATGTCGCTGCCTTGCTTTTCCCTGCAAGGGCATGGCCCTGCAACACAACCTGCCTTAAGTAGTGGGTGAGTTGAGGCACGTAGCACAGCACCATTTGTACTGCAAGTTTGTGGTCACCCAGTACCAAATACACCTGTAAATACACCCAGAGCGCAGTGATGTCCTAGTGAGCAGCACTAGGGATGCCTGTGCACACCACATGTGCTCACACAGCAGCTTTTGCTTCTGCTTTGTGTTGTCCTGAAGAGCCATTAGTGGAGGTTTCCCACAGGAAAACCATGCAAGCCCTTAGCCATGCAAAAACCTCCATCCATGCATCCCTGGATCCAGACAACCCCTTAGCCCTGCAGCAGAGGTGAGGGATGCTGCCAGCCTTCCTTACTCACTGGGGCATCGTTTTAGCTAGCCTTGGTGATGAAGGCCAGAAAGGAGCTAACGGTTCCCTTTGGAGGCCATCAGCCTCCTGAGCCCAGCACAGGAGCTCCTGCTTGCAGGATTTGGGATGGGTTTTGCAGCCCTGCTGCAGCCCTGAAAGTACACCTGGTCAGATAAGGATCAGACTGTGCTGGTGGATTCAATTAAACAGCTTTTCTTTTCGTGCCAGCATATCTAACGAACAGTTCATCTCCCATGGGCAATTCTGCCATCTTAAGCTGCAGTCATAACGTGGCAAGCTTGGCAAAGCCGACTGCTCTGGCTTTACCCTGTGAAACTCTTGAGGGAGCTAACGAAGCCTGAAAGCTAGCGAGACCTCTCATGATCTCAGTGCCCTGTTGGTGGAGAGCATTGCTCAGGGAAGGTGCACCTCCTAGAGTTGCAGTTTGGTTCATGTTCAGACTCATGCTACTTCTATTAAAAGAAAGGTGCAGGGTGGTCCTAATCTCTCCCATCCAAACCTGGGTTGAGTTTGTTGTTCCTTTCTGCAGTACTCATAACATATTGCAACAACAGAGATCTGAGTAGCTGAAACCACTGGTTGAAAGCACCCTTGATCTCAGTCAGGCTGGCTCCTGATCAGGCTGGTTTCCTCATGACAGCACCCAGACTCTTTCCAGCCCCATTCCAGCACTGGGGGCAGGCCAGGGCTGGTGGGCAGCTGCCTGCCCTGCACCAGCATCGCAGCACTCATGGGTTTGCTTTCCATGTCCTTTGCTTTACCGTCTGCTTCTGCCTCGTCAGAGTGCCACCTCATGAGACACCGCTCCGGCTGCCCCAGCATCCCCAGCATTCCCAGCACAGCTCTCCCGGCTGGCTCATCCGCTCTTTGTTGCAGGTTCACTCACCCACTGATGCTGGGCTCTGGCATGCACACCACCGGCATCCCGCACCCTGCCATTGTGCCCCACTCCGGCAAGCAAGAGATGGAGCACTATGACCGGAACATGTGAGTTCATAGAAGCATAGAATCATGGTTTGGGATGGAAGGGATCTTAAAGCTCCTCCAGCTCCAACCCCTGCCACGGGCAGGGACACCTTCCATAGAGCAGCTTGCTCCAAG
>JASSUY010035197.1:0-26999 GCA_032466535.1 Forpus xanthops | reverse complement strand
TTCCAACAGTTCCATGTCCTTTTTATGTTGAGGACACCAGAACTGCACATAATATTCCAAGTGAGGTCTCACGAGAGCAGAGTAGAGGGGCGGGATCACCTCCCTCGATCTGCTGGTCACACTCCTTTTGATGCAGCCCAGGATGTGGTTGGCTTTCCGGGCTGCAAGAGCACACTGCTGGCTCATGTTCATTCTCTCATCAACCAACATCCCCAAGTCCTACTCCTCAGGGCTGCTCTGAATATCATCTCCGCCCAACCTGTAGCTGTGCCAGGGGACTAATGCTACTTAAGACAGCTAGAGTTTATTCTGCTATGGAACAAATATGTCTTGTTTCTGCCCTTTTGCCTGTCTCCTTCAACGCTTACAGTGAGTACTTAGATTTTGCACCCATTTAAACTACTGCTTCTTAATCAATTGCTTCCTAATAGCCAATTAGCATGTATCATGTCAGCTTCATAGAAATTTTCAGGCTTGATGTATATCGGAATGTATGCCCTGCCTACCATCAGATGTTTGTTTCTTAGTTTGATCTTATCATGACTGAACAACCTGAAGTGCAGTTCTTTAACCTGGTTTAGCCTTATGGGCTAAAAATGAAGGCACTGTCTGTCTTCCATAAAGAAGCAATACTGGTCCAAAAAATCAGCTAGATGAGGAGATTTAAAAACATCAGAAATAATTACTATAAAGTGTAACATCCAGGCCCTTGCATATTAATGAAAGAACTGATGAAGCAAAGTATGAAATTGTATGTACAGTTGCTTTGTATGTACAGCACTGCTTTTACCTTTCAACTTTGGGAGCAAGTTGCTACTTGCTGTCCTTATAAACAAAAAGAAAAGAGCAGGAAAAGGAGGTTTCAGATATTTATCTAAAAAGCCAGAATGTCTATGTGGCGTGTCAGTCATAACCACAATTAGTTTATCCTTTTTTTTTTTTTTTAAGAAAAAAATCATTGCAAAATGCAGTCATGCTTAAAGAAAATCTTACTTGTGTCTTGCACAATCAGAAATAGCCTGAGAACAGACTCATCCATGTGGAAAGTGAAAATAGATTTCCAATATAATTTACTGCAGAAAGCCTAAGGTTTCTGAAACCATTATGCTTTGTGAGATCTGATTTCCCCAAAGATAACATGATTAGTCAGCTTCAGTATGACACAAATTGAGGCCATTTCATTAATCCATATTCTTTGATAAAGGTTCTCAAATGCAGTGACATATATTCAGGACAGTTACCACAGTCTTGTCCGTTCTTAGTCTTTTCTGATGTATCAAAATTTTATCAGTACTGTATTGGGTTTGCATGGCAAGATTTTGGCAGCAAGGGGAACTGAAGGGTTGCTAGGAGCTTCCTTGGTGCCTGACAGAGCCAATGCCAGCTGAGTCCACGATGCACCCACTGCTGGCCAAAGCTGAGCCCAACAACACCACTGGTAGCAGCACTAGGATAACACATCTAAGGAGAAAAAGAAACCTGTGCAACAGCAGTTACAGCAGGAGTGACAGTATGTGAGAGTAACAGCTCTGAAGACTCCCTGTCTCCTTGCAGCCCATGTATGTCCATGGTGGAGCAGATCTCCACCTGTAGCCCATAGAGGACCCCATACGGAAGCAGGGCAATGCCCAAAGGAATCTGTGACCCTGTGGGGACTTCATGCTGGCGCAGGCTCCTGGCAAGACCTGTGGCCCCATGGAGAGAGGAGCCCACAATGGAGTTGGTTTGCTGCAGGACTGATGAGCCCATGGGGACCTAGGCTGGAGCAAACTGTTCCTGAAGGACTGGACCCCCTGGAAGGGGCCCATGATGGAGGAGTGTGTGAAGAACTGCAGTCCATGGGAAGGGCTCTGTCCCTTGAGAGAAATACCAAGCTGGAGCAGGGAAAGAGTGTGAGGAATCCTCTCCTGAGGAGGAAGGAGTGGCAGAGAGGTTTGATGAATTGACCACAATCCACATTCCCCATTCCTTTGAACTGTTCTGGTGTGAGGAAGTAGAGAAATCAGGAATGAAATTAAGCTCAGGAGGGGGGCAGGGAGTGGTAGATGTTTCAAGATTTGCTTTTTTCTAATTATCCTACCCTGGTTTTATTGGCAATAAACAAACTTACTTCCCTGAGCTGAGACTTTTGCCTGTGATAGTAATTCATGACTTACATGTCCTTGATCCAGGAACCTTTTGTTGTACATTCCTCCCTGATGCCAATTTAAGAGGGGTGTGATAGAGCAGTTTTAGTGAGCACCCGACATCTAGCCACAGTCAATTCACCACAAATAGCTTACAGAGTATCATGCAGAGAAAAAGAGAACAGAGAAAAAAAGAGATGAGATAAAAAAAAGAAGGAAGAAAAAGTTGAACACTCATAACCTTATTATCAGGAAACAGCAGGTACATGCTAGCTGATGAATCCTCATGCTGGCATAATGGTCACAGCGATCTTGTCACACTGGGAAGGAATCAGTTATGTTTGTGATAGCAGTAGCAGATAAAAGAAGGATTTATTTGCAAAGGGTTTTAGATACTCTGAAGATACTAAATCATATTGATGACCATGAAAGACAAACGTGCACTGCTCAGCTGAGATGCAGTGTATAAAAAAAAAAAAAGTTTTTACTGCTGCAACATCTTTGAGAAATTAGCAGAAATGTAGTTATGACAGTTTTTAAAAATGCAGCATATTTAATATAAACATTTAAATGCCTAGTTAGATGCTGTTATTTGAGGAAAAAGAGGAAATCAGAAATATGAGATGTGATTTACTTTCTTTGCCACTGGATGGTGCTCATATTTCACGTGTATTGGTAAAATGGATGTTCAGGAGTTTTTAAAAGGAACGAATGCTGTATTTCTATTCTTTACCAAGACAGAGAGCTCTTCAGAATACTCATAGTCGTGTTAAATCCCAGAACTTAACTAATTTGCTGTTTTTGTAGGTAGCTGATTATTTTATATCCAAGAAAAAAAGATGTTCTGAATCTTCAGTGCTAGTAAAAGCAGCAGCACAGTCAGTATCCCAGTGCCAAATAAAACACTTTTGGGTTTTGGAAGCAAGCAGCAGCTTCTTGATTCAATATTTTGAAATCAATAATTTTCTAACACGCTTTTGTTTTTCAAATATCCTCTTTCTTACTATTCTTATTTCTAAAATTAGCCAATTAGTTGGCAAGTTAATTAGTGGAATTATGAAATCTCAAAATACAGTGTTACTATTTACACTAATAATATTAAAGACTTCAATACTTCTCACTGCCATCATCAGTAAAAGAGTTGTAGATGCGAACTGGGGGTCAGCAAGAAGCCCTGAGAAGGGACAGCAGCTCAAGGAGCAGCTAAAGCTTGCAACTTTGCTTCTGAGGAAAGAAACTACTGTGATATCTGGTATTTTTTTTAAAGTAGTACAGCTACTAAAACATGTCTTGAGCAGCTGTTTAACCTTCTTGGTAAAGAAGATGGAAAGCATTTCTCACTAGCTCTGACAGAATCACTGTGCCTTTCATCTGTATTGTATTCGTCACAACTTAGTACTAAATAAGTGAAAAATATTAACTAAGACACTCTTCTCAAGTCAGCGTTAATGCATCTCTTTGTTGTTAGGTGTGTTTGTTTTTTCAACAAAGTTACACAATGGTACTGAGAGCTCCTATGCCATAGTCTTCAAATTACGGTGTTATGATTAAAAATTTATTCAGTGAAAAGAATAAAACAAGAAACCAAAACCAAACCAGATTTAGGCATTCTCCTTACTTATTCAGTCCCGTATCTTTTTCTGTTTTTAAGGTGTTTCTTGGATGTCTCATGTCCGACCTGAACTCAACATGTGGAAAATGAAGAATGTGTTTTCAAACAATGGAAATTCAAAGATAAGAGATACTCTCTTAACTAAAACCAGAACTGATTAGCAAAAAGAAAAATTATAAGGAAAGAAAAAATAAACTTGCTTCAAAGCAAGAATAATTTATTTTCAGATTTTTTTATTCAAGCAAAAAGGGCATACGTGCGAAGGAAGAGTCAGGTTTGCAAACTGAAGAATTAGAAATTAGGAAAAATGTTAAGAGGGTCATGAAAGAGTGTGGAACTGAAATGGAGCTCATTAAGGAAGGAAAAAGATGCTGAGGAAATAAGACTCAAAGAATGGCAAAGTGTAAACTAGAAAGATATGGAGATAAAAAGGACTTCAGTAAGAAAATAAGTTTTGATGGCTGCATGAAATATGACGTAATCAACCCTTTAGAAGAAATAATCTACAGTTAGATATAGCTGTTAAAGAGAGGTAGGAATCAAAGGTGGTTGAAGTTTTGTTAGCACAGGAGGAGTGGGAAAGAAGAGGAATGAATCAGGACGAGGGAATGCTGGGCTGAGAAGAAATACTTGGGCTGTGTGAAAATCAATTTCCTTTTAAGTACTCAAGTGCATTTGACGTACTGAAAAATTTGGTTATTTTTCATAAAGCATTGTGAAGTATTCTGGGGAAAGATGTTAAAGAAATGCAGACTTCCAAAATTATTTTATTTTAGCTGTCTGATTTAAAGATAAAACTATCAGGGTGAAAAAGCAGGCAAATTGTGCCATGGATTTAGGGTTTAAGGAGAAAAGTAGTTACTTAAAAGCACAGAAAACTCGATGTATGAGGATGTGAGGTGAAGAAAAATGAGAGATTGTGACTAACAGCTCAGAGTCAGAACCACTGTGTTACTGTGATTTAACACCATAGTAAATCTCCTGAACATTTGCCTGGCATCAAGGATATGAATAGTCCCAGCCGTTACTTAGAGACTTGAAATTAGCCAAAAACTCAAAGCACCTAAATGATATACATTTTACTGCCTGGTCTCTGGAATGAAAACCAGATACCCAGCCTCCCATATGCAATGCATCTGGACAGTCAAGTGTTCCAAAATTATAAATCTATAAATGGGCAACATTTGGTGTGGGACTTGAGTGTGACAGAACCCCTTGTTCTCAAAAAGAAGAATCTGAGGCACTCTGGAGAAGCTGCCAAATCAGACAGGTGAGACATTAATGTCTGTGGGTCTTTAAGGAAACAGCATTCAGTTCTGTTCAAGTAAAAAAAATAGAGTAAAATAAGTGTTTAATAACATGGGTGTCATATTTAATGAAGATGTCATGAATGTTCTGCTTGCCTCTCAGCAGCAAAACTGTAAAATATAAACTGGTTATCTGACCTAAAAAAATTGAGTAGCTTGCAAACTTGTAAGCAATATCTGTACATGTTACCTATACCTTTACATAAATATATGGCTACAATTCAACTGGCTTTCTGAGAGAAGAGCAAAATAGGAATGGAACAGGAGGCACTTAAGGATCTGTGTTTACTCCTGCAGATTTATTTACAAAAGAACTCGGGATTATTCTGGAATGAGTCTTACAAGTGGTAAATGGCTGAAAGTAAGTAAGGTCACTACTTAAAGAAAGAACTTTTGAATTAGAGAAATAGGATGCTTCTTGAGACACATTTTGAAATTTCACAAGAAACTTTACAATCTTCCCCAGACATCAGGTTCTCTAGGGTCAGCTTAACAAGGCCTCCATAGATGTCATTGATGTCCCAGTGCCAGATCAAGCTCTTATATGTCTTAATTCACACATTGTTATAAGCTTCCTTTTGATTTTGATTCCTATCTGCTGCCCCAGGTTTTCTCAGATGATTCCCATTTTCACCACAGGCTGCATATACAGCTGTGCTGGTACAATGGATGTGGTGGTGTGGAGACAGGAAGGAAGGGCTGAGAGTGGAAATTACTTAAACCTGCACTGCCACCGAAGGAAGAAACATGAGATTTTGCTTTCGGCCTCAAAAATACCAAGTTCTTTCTATGAAAATGGTCTTATTAACAACTAAACAGTAGCAAAAAATCCACAGTCTGTCTCTTAAAGATTTTACTCAATTTTCTGTTGACAGGTAGCTGAAAATTAGCCAACACATGGCGTAGTGATACATAGCCACAGAGACATATAAAAAGGCTGGTGACACTAAATTATGACTTTATCACCATCACTCAAAAAAAAGAAAAAAGAGAATGGACTTAATTGTAATTCTTGAACTTCCTTCCATAGCTTTTTCTTTTTGTTTTCAGGGATAACTCTTTCTAGCCTTCTGTATCTGTCTTTTCCCCTTCACACAATTACCAGCTTTCAGGATTCACTTAACAGTTTGGTGAAGTGCCTGGAATTTGCCGAATCAGCCTAACACCATTTATCACACACAGAGAAATTACATTCTAACTATCTGCATTGAATTTCTTAATTGCATTTGCAGTTTGAATGCAGAAAAGCTGAATCTGTATTGTTATGCTGCACAGAAAACACTTGTGCCAATACTGCACAGCCCAGAAGTCTGGTTTAGATCACACTGACTGTGCACACATGCTTACCTCTCTCTGTATTAGCTGTATAAAGGACCTAGAGATTTAATTCTTCTCTGAAACTCTTCAAACCATTCTTAGGTGAAGCACCTGTTGTTGGATGTTTTGCTATAAAACCCAACTGAAGAAATCTAGCAATCTTGGGAGGAGGAGGGCATTTTTTCATCTTACTACTCTCACTCCTGCCCACTTTGGCATTCATCAGACCTTCACAGACAGATCCAATTCGTTAGACCAGCAAAATGCTTCATTTTTAATTCCAGTTTGCTTTTTGTTGTGAATTAAACTGATTTGTCACAGGATGAAATGAGGACAAGCAGAGATGCAGGAGGGAGGAGGTGACTTTGCAGTTAGGAAAGGAATAGACAGTTGCAGTGGGATGGAGTAGTAATGAAATTATGGTATCTGCTCAAGTATGCAACATTAGCCCAAACTGGAGATATATGACTGGATAATTTGAATTTTTGCCTAGCGGGAACAATTCTCAGATCCGCTATATCATTGAAACCCCCATATTATGTGTACGTGAATTTTCATGGTTTGTGTTACTAATTCAATTCATAAACCAAATCTTATTAAATCAAATTAATAATATTCTAGAACAAATTGTGAGGAAAATGTTAATGTCTTATCATGTCTTTAATATATAAATATAATAAATTGCCACTCCCTTAGTTTTTACGTTTTCTTGCTTGCTGCTGCTGAATTGACTCAGTGCTTTCCCTGCCTTGATGTATGTTTGAGTGTGCTGTTGACTTCTCATAATCACACCTCTAACACTGAATGGCTAATTTTATTTTACAGAATGTCATTACTTAGCTATGGGAACTCATTTCTTCAAAGGCAATGCAAATGTGTCTAAGTCAGATCTGAAATTTGACTCCTAGCACATTTACAGACATATATGAGGTTTTAAGTGCTGTCTCGGCAAAATGCTTAAGAAGCTTAACATGTGAGGTAGCAGATTTTAAGACTGTGCCTAGAAATGAGGAAAAATGCATAATGAAAATGAAACACTTCAGTGTCCTTGCTGCCTCTATGAATAATTATTTATATGCCGTACAACATGTAGAAAAATCTAATTTCAAGACACAACATCGGGAATAAAAGCAGAAAGGTTTGCAGCTTCAGGAACAGAAACTGTGCAGAAGGTTAAGCCTTTTCTCAACATAGAGTGAAGCAGCTCCCTAAGAATATGTTATCTTTGTAAAGTATGCAAATAGCCAGAAACTCACTGAGCTCATGATAGGGTGATCACTTCCGACAACAACATGTCCTACACTAATGAAGCTAAAAAGTACTTAACTAAGCATTCAGGTGGCTGGACAATGTCAACGAATAAGATGGGAATTATGGAGTGAAGTTGTGGAATCATAGAATCATAAATTCATAGTATAGTTGGGGTTGGAAAGGACCTTAAGATCATCTACTTCTAACCCCCCTGCTCCGGGCAGGGACACCTCCCACTAAACCATGTCACCCAAGGCTATGTCCAACCCGGCCTTGAACACCGCCAACGATGGAGCATTCACAACTTCCCTGGGCAACCCATTCCAGTGCCTCACCACCCTTACACTAAAGAATTTCTTCCTCAGTTCCAATCTAAACTTCCCCTGTTAAAGTTTGAACCAGTTACCCCTTGTCCTCTCATTACAGTCCCTCAAAAGAAAATGCAGAGGAAAAAATGATGTTCAGACATTGTTACCAGAAGGATATGGACCTGAAAATGCTTTAATTTGATTACTAAAGAGAAAAAAGAAACAATCCACTGTTTCTAACTTTTGTGAACATCAGGAATGAAGGGTATTTTATAAGTACTGCTTGCTTGGAACAAGAAAACAACAGACATGGCAAAAATATCTTTGTTCTCTGCCTTTGTACACTCACATATGGTATGTATATGGTGCACAGTGCACGCTTCTGGACCCTCTTCATTGAAATGCAGCCTTGCAGGGGACAAACAGATCTGTACAGCTGTTTATTCATTCTGCTAACAAATCCCAGAACCATGGCTAGGGTATAAACTCCACTGTGGAAAACAGAATAAAGCCAGAAATATCCCCCAACACACATATGCACAGAGATTAGCCTCCAATCTTCCCTACTAATAAAAGATTGTAGTTTACAGTTTGAAATCTGGCCTAGCAGACAGTGGTATAGGGAAAGGGATACAGTGGGAGGTACCAGCTGTTCCCACAAGGTAGTGTTTTAGCAAGGGGAAATGAGTACTCAGTGTAAGTGAGACTTGGATGTAATTCTTTAATGAGAATAGAACAAAACACAAGGGAACCTCATCCAGTCTCAGACATTTGAACATTAAGACTGCATTTTCTGACAGAAGCATCACTCTGTCCCTGCAGCCTACTTCTCCCTAGCCACGTAAGATTTATGACAGTTGTTGAAACAGGGAGAGAAATGCAACAGCAGCAAAATGAGATATTAAATGGTTTTTGTTCCTGTCCACTTTTCCCTTTTTTTTAACAAAGTACAGTAGTAAACTCCTCCAAAACTGAGAAAAAAAGTCTTCTGATAATTTTTTCTATTGTTTGAGTAATGTCAAGAAGGTGAGTCAGGTGGCTTACAATAAACAAGCTAGCCCCTCGTTTTGTTAACTGCAAGTCTTAAGGGGAAACTATGATATTTTATGCTCCTTATATGCTACGATGAGGAAAGTTTTGCACGTAGGACGGAAGATTTAAGCTTTAAATTTCTGTTTACTTTAATGGGTATCATGCAGCTTTTAACCCTGTGAAAATACGTCCCTGTGCAACCATTAAGGATAAAGATCTTAATTTTTCAATCTTTCATGTGCTATGCATTCTGGCCCAAATGTCACATATTTGAACTAAATTGTGCAGTATGTGCCAGTATCTTTTTCATTTTCAATGCTCTGGGCCCAAATTTAGGTTGACAGTCGACTCAAACTGATATAGCTGCATCACCAGCGTTAGAAAGAATTAGTCTGTGCTGGCAAATGCTTCCTTCCTGCATGGAGGAGTCAGTTCTACTCAATGGTAGGTGCTATTAAGACTAAATTATTCTATTTGTAAAAAAGCTTTTGCCAAAACTGTATGTGATATGGGAAAGAAAAAGAGTATGACTTGTAGGTGGCTGTATATGTTGTATTTCCCCTCCCTTTTAATCTCCTTTTTTATTTATTTTTTTGTTCAATAGATTGGAATAGAAATAGGCTTGGGAATTGATTCCAGCAAGGCCAGACTGTTACCAGAGCTGTGAGATGATTGTCATTCTTGTTATGAGTAACATTTGATATGTTATAAAAAATTGCAAACCAGCACGGATGAAGATTTTTCTGACGCAGTTATAACTCTCCCAAGTCCATGAAATACACCTCCTTCCCAGGAAGTACACTAGGCCTGGAAAAGTTCAGGTACCCGCTACAAGAAGAAGGGTACTGTCAGGAATAAGGGTCGGGTGAGGTGCTGGAAACAGTGCAGTGCAAAGGGGTTGCACAACTTACAAAGGATTTTCCAGTTTCCTGGAGTTATAACAACACTGATTCTCTAGCAGTTTAAGCCTGGGAGAGTGCAAGAGTAGTTTAGATCATTGTAGCTCCTTTCCAGAACTGTGAGGCCTGTGACACACCTTTTTTTATTATTTTTTAAATTTTTAACTTTAAACATGTACTTGCACAAACTTTTCATGAAATCTGTTTTACAGGGAGACAAAGACTAGAAACATCATAAATGAAGTCTATGACAGATCTAGACATAAAAATCAAATCACACTCACTGGGAAGGAGAAGAAGGAACTGATGTTTCCCTGATGAAGCCAAAGAAACAAATATATCCTTACTTGAAAGCATATTTTGCTGGGATTAGGAGATGCTGGATACTGGTACAATTTTACATGGCTAGTGCAGAGCTGGATACCAATATTGGCCAATGTGTTTACCTTAGGTTTTCTTCTGTGCTTGTTCTGTAGCTTTTTTGAAGTAACAGGAAGATAAGGCAGCAATCTAGTAAAATCTGAGAATTTTAACTGCCCTTTATCCCATTGCTTTTGTTTTTAAGGTGGAAATGATTAATTGAGGCTTTTTTTTTTTTTTTTTTTTTGAAGTAGAAAATTCAAATATCTTGTAGACATTTCATCAGGTGATGCCATGAGTAGCACTTGAATATCCTTTCAGAGAATGAGACCATGTGGCAGCAGATGTTGTATGGACAAGGTACATGAAGAGCTGTGACATAAGGTGAATAAATGTCCAACCACTGAGCACCAAGAATGTCATGACAGGTCACAACACAAGCTTCAAGCCTGTTTTGCAGGTGCAACATGTACTTACAGTTGCTATAAATAAGTGACAGGAGAGAATTTCTTAAGGTTCCACACAGAATGATGCATTGCGAAATAACAATTCTAAATGCAAATTTGACATAGATTTATTGTGTGATATATTTTAATTTATGGCTGCTATTTTCTCCATAAAGTATGAAAAATGTTGCAACCCAAATCCTAGCATTCTTAGAATAATCTTTTTCTGCATACACTGAAGACAGTCAATATAGTGTAATGGGTATTCTTTATCTACCTAATACAAATTTTCTATTTTTAGTTATAAGTTTCTTCTCAAGGAGGCACAAGGGACTCTAGCTGCACTTGAATGAACATAAGTTATAACAGATCACCAGTGATAGGTATTTCACAGTCAGTATTAGAATTGTACAGCTCTGCAGGCAGTAGACATTCCATTGTTTTTTCATCTCCACAGAAAACATTCACCACTATCTAACTTGGCCAAAAAATAGACTTTTCATAGCCTGGGATATCATGTAATACTAAGGTTGCTTATATCTTTAGCCAGTTATGTTGTGGGCAACTTGGAGAGATAAACATATGCTCTTTCTCTCTCTAAAGGGAACTGGCATTGTAATTTTGTAATTTGGTACATATTTAATTCTACTTTCCTTTCTAATTAGGCCATGACTGGTCATGCCAAAAATCCTCTTTGTAAGTGTTGGTGTCACTGATGCAATGTTCCAATTTTCTACCAATATTACTACACTAGGAGTGGAATAGTTCAACCATGAATCCTATCATTGTAAGAAAAATAATAACCTTATCTGCAGAATTTATGCCCCTTCATAGGCAGAAGGAAAATCAGGCAAACTTCAAGACTTCAGTTAAAAGTTTGCTCATAGATTCAACCCAGAATAGTAAAATACCAGTGGAGATTAACAGATCTGTTAACAAAAGTACATTTTCATTTTTTGTATTTCATTGTATCCTGTTAAAATGCTTCTGGTCCAAAGATTTACTGATAAAAGCACTGATTCCCATCTGTACGAAACATCTGGTGAAACACTGCATAGCTTTTAGGAAATAGATTAATGGAGACAGAAATACAGATTGGTACAAACAGGTAGATCACTCAATCCCCTTAAAAAAAAACATTCCTCTAAATGACAGAAATGCCTCAGAGTTGTCTGTGACACTGATCTGTTTTCTCCATTATGGCAGTATAGAGCAATATATTCTGGGCTGAGTGTACACCCATTTCATTCTCTCAAGTGTAGTCAAAAGCACGCATCTAGCCCATTCAGTACAGTGCGGTGCATAATATTTCAGTTTTATGGAAACAGGCTTGAGGTGATCAAGAATAAAGTGAGTTAGACAGAATGATACATAATGCTGCCCCATATAGAAGAGGAACATGAAAAAACATCCATTAAGGACATTAGATGGAGCACTTCTTAAACAGTTAAGCAACATAATTTGGCATTCTTACTCCAAGTTTTATTCAGTATCACATAGAGTGAGGAGAATGCAGAGCATTACAGAACAAAAAGACAGGCTTACACGCAGGTTTCAAGGAGGGTTTGGGATTTTGTAACAATTTTGAAAAGATGACAAGCTGAAGCTGGTAGTTGCCTGGAAATTCTCCGTGGAAGAAAGATGCTCATTTGTTCCAGCTTGTGCTGGCAAAAACCACTCCAAAGAACAGGGTGAGAACATCACCTTTTGCAACCCTGTACTAAATCTTGATCTTAGTCATAGTGGAAGGCATAGCTATCTTTTTTTTAGAAAAACTGTACCATGTGTTGACTGATGCAAGCAATTTTGATGGCTTTTGCATTCAGTGAAATAGTACCCTTATAGCTAATGTATATGCAGATGTTGAGACCTTGGTTGGAGTAGCTCTTCTCAAACAACAACAGCCCATATTAGTCCTGATTTTCCGATTAAGACTATTATATCAAGGGGAACTGTGAGTGCTCAGCTCCTCACAAAATTAAAGCAGTTGTTTTCTCCACAGTGTTCTGGCTAATAGTCATATTTAGACTCTGGCAGGTTATGTAGTCATAAAAATGAGGCTATTTTTGGCAGCAGGGATGTTCTAATGCTTGTGGGAATGAGGTGTTGTGTTGATAGTTTTTCTCAGCCCCCTACAGAAACTGCCGGTGATGGGTAGGTCAGCCAATTGGAGACACTTGCCAGAGCTGTGGATTTCATGAGGTTAAATTTCATTTGAAAGTAAGTTTTCCCTGTCCTCATAAAATGTGTTTGTTCTTCAGAATGATTTAATTCTAACTGATAGGCTTGGACTTCAAATAAAAGTATCAGTGTATTAGTAATACCGCTGCAGATAACTTCTCAAATGACCACCCACACAAAGTAATAGGAGTCTGAAGTCAAGATTCAAATTCATCATGAGCCGCAGAAGAGATTGCAGGTTGCCATTTCTGCTGCCTGTGCAATTTTAATAGTTTCTTTGAATCAGACTTCTGAGCTTTGGAAAGATCCAGCTCATGGACACAAAAAAAGACACACTACAGTATAGTTATGCAGCTGCTGAAAGTGAACAGTACTGCTAGCCAAATAAGTTAAGCAGAGAAAAAATATTATATGTAGTGCCATGGTGTGTCATTCTGTCTGGTAACAAAGGATTATAGAAACCCCTCAAAGCACACAAAAGAATCCCCCTCAGTTATCAAGAGATCTTAAATTTCTTTGCTCCATGTACAGAAAATAAAATTAATTTTAATATTTGAAGGGCAGCATGTTTCCAAAGGTGAACACCACCCACGCCTTGAGAGATCTGCAGCTGTTTATTTCAATCCACAAGCAAAAAGAGACTTCATACTCTCTGCTTCTGTAAATACGTACTTACTAGCTAGTCATATTTTGCTATGAGCAGAAATCAGTTGTTCTAGATTGACTGTATGTTCTGTTTTGCAACTTTTACAGGGAAATAGCTTTTTGATTTTGTGGAGAGAGATGAAAGATTTGATATAAAAAAGGTTTGTTCTGTTTTTATACATGGAAAATACTTTTTATCCTCATGTGCAACAGGAGCCAAATAATAAGTCATTTGAAGCCTGGCAATTCACCACTTTGTATTTTCATACAGCCACCCAATGAGAATCCTAGCATATTTTCTTACATTTCATAGATAGCGGCATACTTTCCCCCTGTGACTCCCACATAATCAGTATTTTTTTTTTTTTTTTAAGCAAAAAAGATACTGGAAATCAGCTGAAACAGGCTGCCCAGAGAATTTGTGGATGCCACATCCCTGTAAGTGTTCAAGGCCAGGTTGAATGGGGCTTTGAGCAACATGATCTAGTGGAAGGTGTCTCTGCTAATGGCAAAGGGGGTTGGAAATGTATGATCTTTAAGGTCCCTTTCAATCTATTTCATTCTATGATTGATTCTATGACATATAATATGAATGTTAAAAGATTTCATAATGATGCATGAATCTGTTTGGCAAACACATTTTACAGGGTCAATATTGTCTAGAAGTGGGATATAATATTAGAACATGTTAAATATTGCCACTCCACACAGAAGCCACCAGCTCCACAAAGTAATCCCTATATTCTAACAGATGAGGGCTTGGTGCTGTGCTAGTTAAGAGGCAGAACTGAAGAGCTCCACAAGAAGATAGAGAATCAAGTGATACTGTAAAATTACACCAGACTGCTTGTGTTTGAGTCTACATTGCTATAGTTTGACACGATGCTTTTTCACTGCAGCCAAGGAGAAAATGAAAGAAGGGTTAAGGCTGATGAACCCATGCATCTTAGTTAAGTAGAACGAGAGATACTGATCAGCATCCAGCTCTGTATATTCTTAAAAGACCATCCAAAATCCATTTAACAAAGGTTCTAGGAATATTTAAGCCATCATCCTCAATTCTGAGAAAGGAGAACAGTTCCAGGAAACCTCTATTCCAATGTGGAGGTGAAAAATGAGCTGACTGTAAATGTCATCCAGAAGAGGAGAGACCACATTTGGCTAGACCAGGTAGGCTGCTAAATGCCTAGGGAAGACAGGGAGAGGAAGAATTGAATCAGTTCTTTCTGCAAATGAACTTAATGTCAACTAACTTGTGCTATATGTGACTCCCAAATCTGAACAGCTCTCATGAACTAGGAAAACCTCCCATTTTTATTTGTCACACTAGGAACTACATAGTAGGAGGTCAAAAGAAAGAGTCAGTAAAAATTCAGCCGCTGCTTTTCCACAAGACACAGCGTCCTCAAAAGAAAGGGGAGCCATATGGATCAAATTGGTCAACCCTGTGACAGATGAGCAGTGTGCAGCTCTTGTGTGCACAGGTGCTACGTGAAAAGTTTGGCCTTCTTATGGCAGCTTTCCTTGCTACTCCTACTGTGCAAAAGCAAGCTTTGAGGGAAGTAGAACAAAACTGTTGACAATAAATCCTGCATTTAAATTGAAGAATAGTAAAGAACCACATGGTAGCATATGGAACAATGTCTAATCAACCGTTAATCACTCTTTCTGGAGCAGAATATTATTGTTAATAACAGCATATATTTACTCTGGTGTAACACATAGACTGGAAAGCAAGAAACTCTTTGCATGGTGCCAGCCATAACAGTCTATTAGGGTTATTTGTTTAACTGTAAATCTGCCTCAAGTTTATACACCTTATTTTTGCTGTTTTCTGCAGCTGCTTTCAGCAACTACATTAAAGTCAGCTTCTTGTTGGCTAAAAGTTCAAGGAGAAATACTGCACTAGCTACCTAGAGCTGGACACATTTATAAACAATTTCTTTTTTATCTACTGGAAGTGTTCTGTAAACATCTCCAAAAAACAATGCAACTTTCAGTGTGAGTGAAGATCTGTATCTATCTGGAGTCATAACAAATGATCTGGAATTTTATATGTAATATACCTGGCGATAAGCATGTGGCCTCACCCCTTTTTAGAGCTTTTTCTCCACTAAATCCCATTTGATTTATGAAAATTGAAGAGAACCAAAATCTGGACATGATGAAATGCTTGAACCTACTTTGAAAACAGATTTGTGTGTGAGTAATTATAAACTAAAACAGGGTTGATGATTATCCTGAACCGTCTTAAATTCACTTTCATTGCCATTTGTACCCATTTTATACAATATATATGTTTATGCAATGTGCATATTTGTACGTTTAGTACCCTTAGAGCAATTTTCCAATACCTATAGGGGGGCTACAAGAAATCTGGAGAGGAACTTTTTACAAGGGCATGTAGTGACAGGACAAGGGGTAGTGGCTTTAAGCTGAAAAAGGGTAGATTTAGATTAGATACTAGGAAGAAATTCTTCACTACGAGAGTGGTGAGACACTGGAACAGATTGTTCAGGGAGGTGGATGCACTATCCCTGGCAGTATTCAAAGCCAGTTTGGATGGGGCTTTGAGCAACCTGGTCTAGTGTAATGTGTCTCTGCTAATGGCAGAGGGATTTGAACTGGATGACCTTTAAGGTCCCTTCCAACCTTAACTTTTCTATGATTCTATGTTTTACTAAAATGTTACTATTCAGACACATAATGTACATAATTAAATTCAAATACATCAATAATAAAGAATCTTGCACCTGTGGGATTGTTGATTTTCTCCAAAAATCTTTCCAATTTGTCATATAGGGTAACACCCAGATTAAGATGCAGATTTTTGTGTTAAAGGAATCTGTGTTTGCCTTTTCCACTTCTGCAAGCACACCACTGTAAATTTATTCCTAACTTTCCTTGGTTTTCTTAGCAATTGCTTTTTCAGGATATCAGTTACATTTACTATTTCAATTCTACAAGAAATCATCTTAGCTTGACCCGCTTGCAGACTCTGTAGGCTTTAGCAAGTGTAGGCTTTAGCAAGTGATGTATGCTATCTACATTTGAGCTAGAGATTTTTTTGTAGAAAATTGTCTAGCCTTTATTTAAAGTCTGCAGATGATACAGAATTCATTGCTTCACTAGGAAAGCTATTTTAGCAGTTAGCTACTCTGTGATAAAAAATGCATTCCTCAGTATTTGTTTGAATTTGACTTCAGCCATTGCATATTGTGAAGTTTCTGCCTGTTAGATTAAAAATGCTCATACTTTATGGTGTTTATTCCACACTTACCTACAGAATGTAATAAAATTTTCTTTATTTTTCTCTTGAAAGAACACCAGATGTGGACATCCTCATCAAATAATGATTTCACAAATGTCATGCTGAGAAAGGCAATATGAAATTACAGTATCTATACTTGCACCTTCCAGTCCTTACGTTCTGCTTACACATAAGAGATTCACCATGACATTCTCCAAAATTGCATTTGCAGGAAGCAATTTCAGCCCACTATCCTTCTGTCTCAGTACCCTTTTCTTAGTCACCACTTTTAAAAAATAGTTCTTCTGACTGTGTGGCTTATTGCATTTTTTTTTATCTACACAGACTTTACACAGAAAGGTATCACCATGGATATCTAAAAGCTAATTTTCCATTATTCAATATTGCAGTGAGTTTACCTTGGCTGGTTGCCAGGTGCCCACCCAGCCACTCTCTCCTTCCTGCTCCTCAGCAGTACAAGAAAACAGAAGAGGTTGAAATAGCACATGGGCTGAGTGAGGGTTGATATAAGAACAGTCTAATAACTAAAGTATAATACAAAGCTGTTATTACTACTACTACCACATACTACCACAATAATAATAATGATAAGGGAAATAACAAGGGGAGAGAATACAACCTCTTACTACTCACTGTTTGATATCCAGCCCCATGCAAGCAGTGATCTGGGCCTTACATCTAACTCCCGCCAGTTTCCATACTGGAAATGAAGTACTGTGGTATGGAATACCCCTTTGGCTAGTTTGAGTCAGGTGATCTTTCTCTACATCCTCCTGGCTTCCCATGCCCCTCCTCACTGGCAGAGCATGGGAAACTGAAAAGTCTTTGATCAGGGTAAGCATTACTTATAAACAACTAAAACATCAGTGTGTTATCAGCATTGTTCTCAGACTAAACTTAAAAATACAGCACTGCACCAGCTACTAAGGAGAGAAAAAAAAAAAAAAACAAACAAAAACACTGTTACAGCTGAAACCAAGACAGTATGATATCAAAAAGGAAACCCAAAACTAAAGACACCTTCCCACCACCACCCCTTCTTTCCAGGTTCAACTTCTGTCTTGATTCCCCTACCTCATCCACTGATTAGTGCCAGGAAATGGGATTGCAATCAGTTCATAACACTTCAGGTCTGCTGCTCCTTTCTCGTCACTGTCATTCACTTCTCCATTGTAGATTCCCCCCATGAGATGCAGTCCTTCATGAAAGGCTGTAAAAGGTTGGACTTGATGATCTTAAAGGTCTTTTCCAAACTAGCTGATCCTATGATTCTATGAACTTCTTTAACATTCATCTTTCCTATAGGGTGCAGCTCTTCCAGAACTGTTCCAGTGTGTGTGTTCCACAGGAAGCAGCTTCTAGCAGGAGCATGCTTCTGCATGGGTTCTCCACAGGCTACAACTTTCTTCAGATCATATCCACCTACTGTAGCGTTAGGTCCTTCAAAGGACCTGGACACCTGCATCCCATACATCCACTCCTCACCTCTGTGAAACATGTATTTAAGTGTTAACAATAAAATACACATTCATCCCACAACCTGCAGTACTTCACTTACATCAATAAAAAGAACTCCCTATGTCAAGCTATGTTCACTGCACTGACAAAGGTGGACAACATTACATACACTCTTTTTTTTGACCCTTCACATTTTAACAACAAAATATCCTGACAAATATCCCACTTTTCAGCGATGTCCAGACCAAGGTTTGCTTGTTACCTCTCCCAATTTCTGTCCTTACCTACAACTCCTTCAGACCCCATGTATGGCACCAGACAGGACTGTGTGAGTTAACCTGGCTTCTCACAGCAGCTGCCCCTGAAACCTCCTGCTGCCAAAACCCTGCCATGTGAACCCAATACAAATGCACTTTCTCTTTTTGTGCCATCTACCAATTTTTAATGAAGGACAATTTCATGGTCTTTTCTCATTTCACTGATAAACATAATAAAATAATAAATCTTAACTAGATTTATTTGTATCCTTTTTTTTTAATCTGTTTTTGACCGTACTCCCAGCTTAATGACAAATGCATTCATATCTGCTCATTTTTCATAGATAATAAATGCATTTAAAACTTCCAAATAGCCTACCAGTTTTGTGGCAAGCAGGAGCTAATCATCTTTGTAGAACTTCAGTACCTTTTTTCATAAACTTTTGATATTGTTCTCTCAGTTTTTGCCTGTGACAGCCCTATGACTTTATAGGTCAGCCCCTGTATTCATGAAGGATTTGCACTCCCAGTTTAGATTCTCTTTGAAATTTACATTTTCCAACAAAATGAAAGAGTATCATTTTTCTCCATCATAATTCTTTCTGCTGCCTGAATTGCAGAAAATAGGAAAGAAGTTGTCTATTGGTATGAAAATATTAGCCAGATTGTCAGGCTACTTTCTTTTCTCCAAGTGTGTTGTTCATTGCCAGCCTAGAATATGGTACTGTGCATTTAAGGATACAATCACAAAGAACAATATCCTTTCCGTTTTGTTTCTAAGAAGTTAGAAAATGTTTCCATAGTGTGGAGAGTAGCTATCATTTGCTCCATTTCAGATTAGGTAATCTTTCCTGTTTAAGGATATCTACTCAAGTAACTGCTTGTTCCATACATTTCAGTATTTTCAAAGGAACCATATTCACTGTTATTGTCATCAGAAGTTTCAATAGAATCTTTAAAAACGTTGAGGTTGCTCCTGTAATTGTAACCAAAGTTAATACTCTTTGAAATAGTCTATTATTCCAATAGTAAGAAATACAATATTCATTAATAAGATTTTATGTCTTGAAAGACTCTCTCGCACACATACTTACCGTAAATTTCGATCAGAATACCTTCATACTGTATTCATAAAAGTATTTCTTTAAAAAATGAAGTTGGCATGACATTTTAATTTTAGAAGTTTTGCTTTTTCTTAGTCCTGATTTGTCTGTTATAACCTGAAAGTGACAATAAAACAAGAAGCTATTTATTGTAGAGGTACTTAATAAAGGCAGTAGATTCAAGGCAATATTTTGGGTAATAAAAAAGTCATTAATATAAATCTTTAAAAATAGAATGAGTAAAACCATCTGAAACATATTTTGGCAGCCTCATTTCACCAGGCTTATGCTACAGTTTCTTATTTTTCATTGATTTCAAATTGAAGTTAATAGTTTAAGTGAAAAGAAAGTATATTTAAGTGCAGATGCTATATCTAAGTCTTTGATGATGTGCTAAAAGTCTAATCTTCTTCCACAGGAACCTTCAGAAAGATATGCAAACTTCAAAGCTCTCTGTAGATTACTGAGTACAGAAGAGGAACAGGCTCCCACCTCAGGTAGGCTATTATTTTATGTACTGCTGCATAAAATAAAGATGAACTTGATCTTGCCCATTTGGTCAGTTAAGAAACAATCTAAGTTAAATAGCAGCTTTCATGTGTTTTCAGGAATGCTGCTAGAGCTTTAATATTATTTAATATTATTCTTAATAATAAGAATAATAATCTTATCCTTTGGTATAATAATACCTGCAAAAGAGACATCAGCTCCTATGCACAGGTGGGGTAGTTTGCTACTTGACAGGCTCAGTCCAGGTGACTACTCTGAGAAGATGAAAATTAGAGACATATGGACTGATTATACAAGATATTAGGGAAGTGGATACTCTCATCCATAATTAAGCTTAGGTGGAGTATTATCTCGGCCTGTTTTGGGGTATGTGTTAGGCAATGTAATGCCAGTAGTAATTAAAAGAGAAATCTATGTTTTCAACATGGATTCCTTTAACTTCTATGTTGGGAAACTGTAAGAGGAAAGAAAAAGAAATCTCAAAAGACAACTTCCTTTTTTATGACAAAAAAAAAAAAAAGTTTTCCCATTTGTTGTATTTCTAATGAAGGTCTGAACTCTTCCACTGGGGAAGGTTATAGAAATGAACAGACTCTAGGCTCTTTCAGCTTTTCATGCCATATTATTTTTGCACTTTGAATCAAATTCTAATGCTATTTACATGGGGGTTTATATTTCAGTTACCACTATTAATTTTTATTCTTAAGTTCTTTCCAATTTTTAAGTCTTTAAATTTTTCTTTGTAATAATATTTCCAACCACTTTTAATTACGTTTCCAGTTATAACTACACATAATTTCACTTAGGTCAACATTCTTTTACATTTCAGATTCCTTTGAAGGACCTTTAGTTCTGAAGTAAATCTGCCTCTTTTTATTTCCTCCTTCCCTTGTAAATTCTGCTCAATTTATTCTAGCCAGCCTGGTTCTGATTTATGTTTCATTTATTTACATTTTGTTATTTTCACCTTTTAAACTTTTTTCGCTCTGTGATTTCTCATTTTCCAATTCTTTATAACTGCTTGGAAGTACTTCCCCACTCCTATAAAAAGATTCTTTTTTTTTTTTTTTTTTATTGCGTTGCTTTTTTACCCCATGCTGGAAGAAATCTTCCTTCAAATAGGTTTTATTTTTTTATATTGTTTTGTTTGTTTTTGGTTTTGTTTGTGAGCATACCTTCTTACGTTTTTCAGCATCTTTGCTCAGTGCTTTCAAAAACAATCAAAACCTAATGCTTTTTAAAACAAGGCTTGAGATTTTCCAGTTATGTTCAGCACCTAAGATAGCTAGCTTTTCTGTTACTAACACTTTGAAGTAGTTTAGGATTTCATTGGCATCTCATTTTAAAAAAGAAAAAAAAGAGAGTGGGAACATATCAGTCTCAGCCTGGCATGTTTCTTTTCACCATTTTACTGTGTTAAAAACAAAAAAGGAAATGAGGATATGTTTTAGTTTGTATTAAGATCGGCTCCAACATGGAAAGAAAAAAGGTACTGTTATGAAGGAAAAGGACTGATAAAAGTCATGATGGAATATGAAAAATAACATTAAAGGCAACATTTTGGCTCTAGTATCTTTTTTTTTTTTTTTCCTGCTAAAAATGAGTCAATGAAGTATCATTGTTCTCTGTTACATTTCACACTTTTTGGAAAAGCCCTCTTGAGAGAGACAAATGTCTTATCACATATTTCTGTTTTCTAAATCTATTTTCTACTTCAAGGCTGCATTTATTAACCATTTCTGAAATCAAATAAGCTTTTCTCCTACACATACTACAATAATATATTTCCTTTTAGATTCCAATTTGACACCATTTGGAAAATTAATGGCTTTTAAAGCTGAACCTGGCAATGTAATGGTGAATACTTGTGTAGCATGTGACATGGGACAATGTTCAAAGGAAAGACTTCCATTTAGTTTACAAGACATTAAACTATTCACTACTTTTGTTGTAATTACACAATGACATCTGGAATATTCAATGACTTTCACAGGAAAATCCTATTGTCCTCTATATTCTATTTATTTCAGCTTATTTTATAGTGTCAGAAACTTTAGTGAAAACTTGGTGAGTATTTAAATGTTGTGATCTTTCATCTTTATTGGCATGATGAGGGTGGTACACAGGTGTTCCCAAAGCTACAGCATAAACTCAAGTTATCTTGGGTGGGTATGGCAACAGGTTTTTTTCCAGCCCTGAAGGCAGAAGGGATGCATATATCCTGTTAAAAACTCATTCTGTTAATTCGTATCATTTGTAACTTCCTGTAAAACAGTGCATTGCTTTATACAGGATGACTCCCACTTTAATTGCATATTAATTGCCTTTCCTGTTTATGTCATAAAGCAGAGGTGAAACCTGACTCGCAATTTGATCAAAAGGACCTTTCTGGACCACACAGTGAAACATTTCTCAAAGTCAAAACTGGAAAGATTTTTTGTGTGTGAGTGTTGTGAGATTTAATATTTGTACTTCTAGAAACTGAGAAACTTGATTTTTAGTTTATTTAAGAAAAAAGTCAATTAATTATTAGCTGTAATTATTGCTTTTTTATGGCAGCAAAATACAGGCTTAAGCTCTTGTATTGGACTTTAAATACCTACATAACCTAAGACCTCAGAAATTGCTTTGCTTTCTAAGGATATGGTATTTACTTTAAAGCAAAATGAAACATCAAAATGGTGTTTGTGTGCAATCAAAAATTTCATTATAATGGCTTGCTATTTTTTTTTCTTCTTTTTGAAGCCAGATTTTCCCTGAAGTGTTTCAGCTGCAGGGAAATAAGAATAAAGTTTCCAAGATTTTTAATAACTCAGAATAACATTGCAGTACTTGAAAACTTACTATCCTGGCCATCACTATCATTAAATATTTTCAAAACTATGTTTGATGGCAGAGAAATTAATAAGTGGTTGCTCTTTTGGGTGGTCAGCCTAAATCACACAGTATTTGGCTAATTATCTGTGTTAAGAAATATTTTCTTACTGATTTTTTTTTTCCAATAATGAAACTTATTTTCAATTAAGTGAAAAAAAAAATTTTTTGCATATTTTCTTCAGACACTCCTTTGGCCAACACCTGAGTTTGGCAAGAATGCTCACTCTTTAGCCACACATACACAAATTTTTGAAGTCTATGGACAAAAATGTCCAAGTTTAAGTTTCCTAACATAGAAAAATCATCAATGTTTGGGTTTTTAATTTGAACAAAATCTCCCATTAAAAAAAATGTAGAGCAAAGAATGAAATATGCTTATGAGGAACTTTCATCTTTACTTTCCAATTAACTCTACTACTTTGCAAAAGATTGAGTTTGTAAAGGTCTACGTGTAATGAAGTTATACTCTGTAGGCTGCCATTAGAACTTATTCAGTGTTTCAGTTGTTTTAATGTAAATGCTGAGACTTGCAAATTTTTATTATTGATTCATGTTATTAGGGTTAAGAAACATTTAAATTTTATTGACTTGCAGTATGACTTCCATATAATTATTAACAGTTAATGCAAAATGTACATTATTCTGCTGATATGCATGAGTTTTGTATTAAGAGAATTAATTTATTTTCTTTAGTATTGTCAGACTTGCAGCAATTTCAGAATAGTAACTTTTCTTAAAGAATAAGCTTGCACAGGCCTGAGCTTAGATGCCAACATAGATGCTAAATAAATAAATAAATATTTGCTTCCACACTAAGAAATATATTTCAGAAAGTTATTTAATAAACATTCCTTGTAAAATATGGAATATAATAAAAAATACCTATACATATTTTTACTCCTGGGAGCATCTATACATGGTTAGGTTGTAATATAGCACTGACTGTACCTTTCTGTGGCTTTGCTCAGTTCTCATTCATGTACTTTTCAGAAGTGGTTGTGTAGTAAACAGAATAAAAAATCATAACAGATATGCAAATAACTGTCCTCACTGCCAACACTTTCAAGTATAAAGGCATCCCAAAAAACTCTTAAAATTTAAGAAGGTACAAATGACACTGACTAAAGAATATGTTTGAATATTAAATGTCTATAGTTTATCAGACTAAAAAATTCTAGCTGTGACCATTTATATCCTTCATGCTACTTTAAGGTAATGAAATTCACATAAAATGCATAAATTCATTATATTACAAAAGGAATGTAGATGAAAAATCCTTGATTTATGTATCAATGTGTTACATACCCACGCATGTATAGCTAGATGGACAGAAAGATAAACAGAAACATAAGGCGGAGGCAGACAGTGAGAGTAATCTACCATCAGAATGAGAGAGAGCTCAATGTAAAAAGACAGTAAAAACATTAAAGAAATAAGCTGGATAATGCAAACTTGATTTTGAAGTTTAGTAAGGAGTTTCAGCAGAGATGGGAAACTAGCTATAATACATTCTTGCAGAACAGTATTGCCTACACCTTTTACTATTGCTCTGGATTGCATCTGCACTAAAAGTTTGGAAAAAATCAGTTTTTGCCTGAGGACAGATTCCTGAGGGAAAAAATGGTACAGGAAGTAGTGTTAAGTTTCTTCTTTGAAGAGCATCCCATTGTGCCAGAAATGTAACATTAGAGTTTCATATAAAGAAGGAAAAACACTATTTTTTTTTCAAAGGGACTTTTTTTGCTTCTCATTGGTGATGTATCATTTATTAAAGAGAGCATAAATATCTGTTGTGCTCTGAGGTAAGCATAGCTTATTTATTAAATTAATTTCCTAATTCAAAGAGTCAGAATCTTAAACATTTTGAGATGCAAGTAAGTCACCATGAAAGAATTCAACGGTGTTCTAACTCTATTGATTTCAAGGCAGTAAAGTACCAGCAGCATGAGAACATTGTCTTTGAACAGCTCTCTAAAAGCTGTCTTCAAACCACTGTACCAGATCATGCTCCACACAGGGTACAGAGGACATCCCAGTCTTTGCAATCATTCTGAGTTTCTGTGAGAATTAAAGCTCAAGTCACCCTTGCCAGCCTAATTTCTAGGTAGGAAAGCCTTCCCCAGTATCAAGCCATCTAGGCTCAATGAGTTACAGGAGCAACAGCAATGAAAAAAACTGGCTTCCAAAATTATTGCTTTATAGAAGTTGGTTTAGCACGAATGTGAGTTGAAAAGGTGGTTAGCCATATGATTAGGAAAGCAAGGTATTAATGTGTTTGTGGATAGAGGATGAATGCCACCACAGCTCTAGCATCAGCTGTCTTGGCAAGTGTAAGAAAGGAGATTATGTAACATCTGGTTTTGATAAAAAACATCTACACGTAAGAATAATACCATGCATGGATTACAGAAGTGACAGACTTGAATGCTGTTGCTGACGGTTCAAAAGCATACCATAATAAATGCTTTGTGGACTGGCTTTTTACAGTGAACTCCTCAAATACAAGCAGATAAAACAACTTACACAGCATCCACCCATAACTTTTTTCTGTAGTGTCAACGAAAAGAAAGAAAACGAGAAAGACGCTGGTTCTGCTAGTCAATCAATTATAGGGGATTCTTACATCCCTTTCCCTCCAAGGCCTAGATACAGCATGTCCAGGAAAACATCTGTGTCAACTATTGGTACACTACCTTGGGATCCTTACAAAATCAGCTAGAAGACTCATTCATGAGTCACTATCTGTGGGAATCTTAGTGAAGAAGGAACACAGGAGTGTCACAGCTGTACTTCAGTCCTGGCAAGGGTTCAGCTGACAGCCAGAAAGTATCATCTGTACCGGTCATAGCAAACAGGTCTACAATAGTCCCCGTGTCTGCCTTTGACCCCATAAATTGCCCCTCCTCAGCCAGTTCACAGTGTTTGAAGTAAGCTGATTTAAGGAAACATTAACTGTTCCTTCAGCCACATGCAATTAGCTTTGTGAACAAGAGAAAACCATGGCAATTAGACTTTATGTAAAACAATCTCATCTCAATTGCCATGTTCAAATTAGCACCATTATCTCACATTGTTTCTACTAGGTTCATTAGAATTTGTCCAGGCTGAGGTTTAAGCTGTTTGTGATTTCAGCTAGGAGAAATTTACATCAAAACAAACATTGATGCTCTTTTCTACTTTTGAGGGAGACTGCATGTTTATACCATTCCCCATATCTCTTATGAGTCTTAAAGTACACTCAGAGCATTAACATACCTTAGCCATTTTGACTTTCTTCTATAAAAGCTTTACTACAGAGGCTTTTAATGCTATTAGCAGATGTGGTAGCGGAACATTTTGTTCAGGCTACCACTGAACTGACATCTCCTGGATTCTCTTTCTGCTTAACCTTACAGTGTTCAACAGTTCAGTGTCCTGAACCTGGGTTGAGGCAATCCCCACTATGATTAGACTTGAGAATGGACTGACTGAGAGAAGCCCTGCAGCGAAAGACTTGGGGATCCAAATGGATAAGAAGTGTGGTCATCAGACTGACAGATGTGATTCTTCCCCTCTATTCTGCTCTGGTGAGACCCTACTTGGAGTAGTGCATTCAACTCTGAGATCCCCAGTATAAGAAGGCCATGGACTTTTCAAAGGTGTTCCAGAGAAGGGCCACAAAAATGGTCAGAAGTCTGGAACACCTCTCCTATGAAACTAGGCTGAGAAAGTTGGGGTTGTTCAGCCTGGAAAAGAGAAGGCTCTGAGGAGACCTTAGTGCAGCCTTTCACTATATAAAAGGGGCTTATAAGAAAGATAAAATCTTTTTATCAAAACCTGTGGAGACAAGACAAAGGGCAATGGTTTTAAACTGAAAGATGGTAGATTTAGATCAGATATTAGATTTGTCTGCTTGTCTTTGAGAATCTGACTGCCTGATGATCAGGAGCTACAGAAAACAAGCTAATTGCTATACCTGAAAAGAAATTGTTTTGGACCTGTGATATCCTGTCATGGTTTAAGCCCAGCCGGCAACCCAGAACCACGCAGCCGCTTGCTC
>JASSUY010035196.1:0-30296 GCA_032466535.1 Forpus xanthops | reverse complement strand
ACATAAAAAGGACATGGAACTGTTGGAACAAGTGCAGAGGAGGGCCACGAGGATGATCAGGGGACTGGAGCATCTCCTGTAGGAAGGTAGGATGATAGAATTGGGTCTGTTCAGCCTGGAGAAGAGAAGGCTGTGTGGAAACCTCATAGCAACTTTCCAGTATCTGAAGGGGGCTTATAGGGATGCTGGGGAGGGTCTCTTCATGAGGGACTGTAGTGATAGGACAAAGGGTGACAGGTTCAAACTTAAAGAGGGGAAGTTTAGATTGGCTTTGAGGAAGAAATTCTTTACTGTAAGGGTGGTGAGGCACTGGTTGCTCAGAGAAGCTGTGAATGCTGCATTGCTGGTGGTGTTTAAGGGTGGGTTGGACAGAGGCTTGGGTTGCATGGTTTATTGGGAGGTGACCCTGCCCATTTCAGGGGGGTTGGAACTAGATGAGATGTCCCTGCCCATAGCAGGGGGGTTGGAACTAGATGATCTTAAGGTCCTTTCCAACCCTAACTATTCTATGATTCTATGATTTTAATTTATTATTCAATTTGCATTCAATTATGTTTTGCATGGATTCAATGAAACACAGCAAAACCTTGACAGCCTGACACCATACATATCACATCACTCTGATACCTAGTCAAAATCAAGCAATCTTCTGGACTCCTTATCATCTCATGAAATTTTAAGAGAACACATTATTGCTCTAATCAAGCAACTATTTTCATAATATAGAAACTGCTACAGTACTGCTATTATTATTATGACAAAGAGGTCAATGTTTTCTGGCTGTTCCAGCTTCTGCCTTATTTGAAAGGAGATCAGTATGAGACAGCTACAAAACATTGCTGGTTTTGGTTCATCAGAACTGAGTAGACCACTCTCATCACAGGGATGATTCTGAATTTCTTCTGCTTGTAGCATTGTAGCATCCATTTTGCTATTTCTATAGGCATCAAAAATGAAAGTGGAAGGACCAGGTGTTAATTGCTTTTTGCACAGTTGGTAATGAAGTGTAAACAGTAAAAAGATCTTTCCCAAACATCCTGCCAGATAATTGGCCCCCTGCAAGTGCAGTCCTGTTTAGGGTCTTCCCTCCTATCCTGTTGCATCAAAGAAATGGGGCAGCAGGATGTATAATTATAGTTGCATTCAACACAGCATCATCTCTGCTGCCAGTGAGAGCCAGAAACACATGGGAAAGCAACTTCTGCTCAGGCATCTGGCTCACACTGCAGTGCTTAGGGTAAGCTGGAGGAAATGTACCTGTTTAGGTTGTAATGCCACTCTGTTTCCTGATGGAAATTGCTTCAGGACTTTATCTGCCTGGTTCATTGCACGCAGCACATTGCCATTAAACAAGGGGAGAACCAGACCTACTCATATAGATGGAGGCAAGTGATTCAAAACCCATCTGTATATTAACAGTGTATGTAAATGGCTGACTGAATGACCTGCCTGTGAAAAATAGAGGTTTCTGTTTCTAGCTCCTCCTTATACCCCAGTAAATAAAGTCTGAGCCACCTTTGTCACTTCATTTATTACAGTTACTCACCTTAGTTACCAGTAAAATTCAGGCTAAATTTCACTGAATTGGTGAAACTTAAATGCATAGCATAGCAAACAAAGAAATACCTTCAGAGTTTCTGTGTATTTGTACAAGCAAAACAATTCCTTAAGTCTGAAAATAGTAGTTAAGGTCTTTATTTTATTTTTTACCTGATGTGGAACATACTGTGACCATTTTGTGGGTATCATTTTTCTTTTCATTGAGTGTCTAGTAGTCCTACTTATGTACAACAAACAGTGGTGGTAGGTGTATCACAAAACCTAAGCAGAGTTCGTGTCTCAAATATTTTATAACCTGAATTACAAAGTAAGGAACAGGCATAGAAGTAGAGTCAGAGTAAGAAGTAGAGACAGCAACTATCTACATCTTGACAAAATACTTTATAGGTTTTATAGATAGCAACAGAGACTTTCCAGGGAAGTCTTGAAGAGGAGAGCCTTGTAGCAGTTTGTAAGGAGATTTTAGTAGACATGGAGACATGGAAATGCAGCTCCTAGATGGCCTAAGCTGCTAGCTTCTTAGGTGGCAAGTCAGTAATTATTGAAAGATGGTAGATAAGATCACCAAATCCAGAATCACTGACTGAGATCAGCTAGTCCAATGCCTCACCTCAAGCAGGGTCAGAGAGAGTAAGTTTGTCCGGGACCATGCCCAGTTGGGTTTTGAGTGTCTCCAGGAATGCATATTCCATAGCTGCTCTGGGCAACCTGCTCCTGTGTTCAGCCACCCTCACAGCAAGAAAGTGTTTTCTAACATTTTAATGGATTTTCTTGTATTTCAGTCTCTTTACATTGAATTTTTCATATATTCGATACTTCTGAGAAGAGTCTGAGAAGAGACATGGTGAAGAGCTATAAATGAAAAAGAACTTGCTTCTGTTTCATGTGTTAGAGAAAAGAAAATTGAAAAATATTTCAGATGAACACAAACCATAGGAGAATAAGCTATATGAATAGATATGAATACAATAAGGCATATCTGTCCATAGCCAAGCTAAGGGTGCCTCCTCGATGTGGCCTGTAAGAACTAGAAATGTGAGAATTTAGTGGAAGACTTTAGCAGTTGTGAAGGGCTGAAAGGCTATAGCTTAGAAATCAGACTGGATCACATGGCAGAAATGCATGCTGGCTTTTGATCCATCTGATATGAATTAAGTCATGAATGAGCTTGTCTATTCTTCTATTATGAAATCCACTATGAATGTAGAAGATGGATATTTGAATCCTGCTGCAGGATCCTACGTGATAGAGCAGTGGGATCACTGATATGCAGCATTGACTCCTATTCACTTACTACTGCTGCTAAATGTCCAAGACAGCTTGGCTAGCTATTTCTAGCTTGCCATCAAAGTGTTGTACTGCCTCATGCATCAAACATAGCTGTGAGCATATTGTAGGAAGGCAGGTGCCTTCAGTTTTCTTCCTTCCTATCCCCTGATATGTATCAACTGCACACAGTATACTGATTAAACATCTTGAACACCTGTCAGTATTAAAATCTGTAATTTAAGATTAAAATAGCATCAAGATTATTCATATATATATATATGCATGTAGATGTATTTGTATATATATATGGGTACATGATAATGATTGTAACAATCCATTGTATATTAAAATAGCTTTTTCAGATATTCTTATCTTTGTATTCCTGAAACTTGTTATGCCCTTTTGATATAATTTCATTACTTATCCTCATTTCCATGTTGTTTTTAAATGCTTCCTGTTTTCGTCTATGCTGTTATCCACCTGTTTTATTATAAGTCACCTTGTTTTCCCTGGAAGTTGCTGATTAAAAGCTAGGCCACCAAAAAAGGTAAATAAAAGAGTGCCTTCCCAACATGGGATTTCATTCACTTTAAGCGATCTTTTCATTGTAGCTAGATCTTCATGTTTGGATTATCTTTGCATTAGCTCTATTATGACGAAAGAAAAGGAAGGGAAGGGAAGAGAAAGGAAGGGAAAATAGTGCCCAAAGCATGGGGCACATGACAGTTACTGTCTCAAGGAGAGATCAATTATGTTGGAACAGAAGTCAGTGGAAAGCATGTTCCCTCTGAACCAATGGAATCCCTGAATTAGATGGTGCATATCTTATACACTGCCATCAAACAGGTTTTTCCTAGTTTCTCTGAGCAACATCACCCCTACATTTCCAAACTCCTTGTTTGCTGAGCTATTTGTCTGCTGGCTCATATGAAATGGCACAGCCTTTTCTGATGATCTGCTCAATTCAATCTTCCTGATCAATGCCCACGTGACCTCTAGTGAGTTATCAAGGTTGTCTTCAGGCAAACAAAATTTTAAGTGTAGCCAGGGCGGTAGTTCTTCACAAGCAATGCTCCTACTATGAGATTGGATGTTGCCAGGAAAACTGTGATATGTTTGATGGAGTATTATTCTTTAAGTCAATTATGCTTTTTGATGAAGCTGAGTGGGAAAGCAGGGATATTGATCTGAAAAAGCTCACTCAAGTAAAGCAAAGTTTAAAAAGTCACAGTAAACTTTTACAAAACAAAACCATAATATTTTATGTCAAACTGAAATGAAAGTTTGCCACTTTGAACCAAATCAATGTAGTTCTTCAGTTTTGCATTCATCCATGCAATGATGCAATAATGATGATGAAACTTTCAGGCAACCAGCCTTCTTTGTTATTCTTTTCATTGTTCCAGATCCCATTATTCCAGAAGGTGCACCTTTTCTATCCTTCATGTAAGTGTTACCATGACACAAAGCACCATATCATATTATAAATACCACCTAAAGACTGCAGGAGGAATTACTGCACTTTGTTAGTGCACCAGTAATTTGTGAAACAGCTGCTATATTTCCTTCTTGGAGTTCTCATCAAGACATATGTCCAGATGTTTGGAAATCATCAAAAAGTGGGGGGAGATGGGGGAGGGAGAGAAAAAAAATGCTCAAATTCTCTAAAAACTGTCAGAGCAGAGAAAAAGTTATATCCAGTAACCTCAAGAGTAAACTGAGTTATACTGAATTAAATGATTTTTTTCCTATTATCATTTCATAGAACTCTCTGTTGTTAAATGTTGTGAAAAGTAGTTTATGTACAGTAGGCCCTCTTTTTTTCCAATAGCTATATCACTGTTTCTATTTTTCCCCTTAGAAAAAGAAATTCCTAGTCCAAATAGTTGGCCAGGCAGCTCTCATATTTCACTTAAAATAAGGAAGACTAGTTTTGTTCTCTTCATGTCTTCCCCAATGTTGATGGAACTACATAGATGTCTGAAGGGCAAGAATAATGCCTACTTGTTATAAAAGTAAAGGAGGGAGAGGGGTTGTGTTCTGGTAAGAAAAAGACAGATAATCTATTTCTGTTTCTAGTCTTCAGTCTTTAAAGAAAAAAAAAAAAAACAAACTAAGCTGATTTAAATTAAATTTTACAAAGCATATGCTCCTGGGCAGAAATCTTATAAATTCATTTTCAGCCCAAAGCACATTTTTATGGTTGAGTTAAAGTAAGCCACTGATAATAGGGATTCCATTGGAATTGCTTACAGAATATAGTAGCACGAAAGGTATTATTGCTATAAAGCTTCACAGTAATGTTTGAATTTCATTGACAGAATCAGCAGGGCCATTTCTATTTAGTTTGACCTCTCATTACAAGAACCTCCTAGAATCTCATGCTAAAGAGAATAAAACACAGCCAAAAATTCAAAGCAGAATAATGATTAAAATAAAAAATTGGAGGCCGGTGTGTCCCAGTGGTATGAGACATTTGATGCATGAATGCTGCTATTCTGAGCATCTTGGCACAGAGAAAAAGAGAAAAAAGCAAAGCATTTGTCAAGTAAGTTCCTGTTCATCAACAGTTAAAAGCCAAGGTGATCTGCAATGGATGTGGCTTTATTACAAACTTGATTTAGCAGATGCCTGCTAGTTTACAGTGAAGCTCAGTTTGCAAAATAGGGTAATCTGTCTGGTGGTTATACAACATAATGTTGTGTGGCAATGCAGACATATACCAAGGGGATAATACATGACAAAGAGAGTATTTTTTTAAAAATTAAATAGGAGAGAAGGTTGAACATCATCTGATGATTATGCAAAGTGCTTATTAAAGGAGTAATGATAGTTGTTCACTGTTGGAATGAAATGTTTATATAAAACCTGCCCCATACAGATACCTTTGTGTCCTTTGGGTAGGTTGCCAAGTTATTTAATGACCTAGTTAGTCTTGTATCAAATCCAATGTATGGTCTCTATTTCACATAAGAGAAATATGTCGGCTACTAAAATTGGAAGATCTTTTCCTGCCTTATCTAATGGAAGCATCTGAGTCTGGCTTTTGGAAGGGGGTTAAGGTCACACAGGAGAAGGTGTCAGAGGGAAAATGTAGACCATGTGGCTGCATTCAGTAATCCCGTGTGCTCGCTACTCTTTAAATTAGAAACAGTGCAACTGGTACGACTCCAAGTATCAACAGCAGCAGCTTGAACATAAAAGGTCTATCCAGTATCTCAAATATAGCAAGTCTGTGCTTTGGTCTAAGTACATCATAGTCAAGATAAGACAGTGCATACTTTTCTTCCATAATACTTGCAACATGCAAAGCAAAACACTGAAGTTGTGTGAAAATCAACCTGAACAATGTCTTATTACATAATAAAAGATTTGTATTCATTGTGATCGCATTTGATTTTAGTTAAGGAACAGCTCACATACTTGTTTAGAAATGAAAGACGAGAGAGAAGGGGGTGCCCTTAAAGATCATCTACTTCCAATCCTGCCTGTATTTGTGCTTGGCATTGTCCCGACCCTGGAGCTGGACCTTGCACTCAGCCTTATTGAACTTCATGAGGTTGGCATTGGCCCACCTCTCAAGCCTGTCAAGGTCCTTCTGGATGGTATTCCTTCCCTCCAGCATGTCAACCAAATCACACAGCTTAGTGTCATTGGCAGACTTGTTGAGGGTGCTCTTAATCCCACTGTCCATGTTGTCAACAAAGATGTTGAACAATGTCAGACCAAATACCACCCCATGAGGAATGCCACTCACCACTGGTGTCCACTTGGACATTGAGCCATTGACTGCAACTCTCTGAGTTCAATCATCCAGCCAATTCCTCACCCACCAAGTGTTCCATCTGTCATATGCATGCCCCTCCAGTTTAGAGTTTTGTGGGACAGTGTCAAATGCTTTGCACAAGTCCAGTAGGTGACATCAGCCTCTCTTCCCTTATCCATTAATGCTGTAAGCCTGTTGTAGAAGGCCATCAAATTTGTTAAACACAATTTGCCCTTAGTGAATTCATGTTTGCTGTCACAAACCACCTCCTTATTGTCCATGTGACCTAGTGTAGTTTCCAGGAGGAACTGCTGTATGATTTTGCCAGGCACAGAGTTGAGTCTAGCTGGACTGTAGTTCCCCAGGTCTTTGTTTTTTCCCCTTTTTTAAAAACAGAGGTTATGTTTCCTCTTTTCCAGCCAGTGGCAACTTCACCACAGCGCCATGACTTCTCAAATATGGTGGACAGTGGCTTAGCCACTTTATCTACCAGTTCCCTCAGAACACGGGGAAGTATCTCATAAGGTTCCATGGACTTGTGCACCTTCAAGTTTCCTAGATGGTCTCAAACCGGATCTTCTCCTATGGTGTGTGGTTCTTCATTCTCTCAGCCCCTGCCATTGCCTTCTGTGTCTGGCAGCATGTCTGGAGCTCTTTCCCATGAAGACTGAGGCAAAAAAAGTCATTCAGTACAACAGCCTTTCTCATGTCCTATGTAACTAGGTCTACTGTTCCCTTCCAGAAGAGGCCCACATTTGTCCTAGTCTTTCTTTTATCATTTATGCATGTGTAGAAGCTCTTCTTCTTGCTTTTGATGTCCATGGCCAGATTTCATTCTAACAAGGCTTTAGCTTTCCTAACCTATGTTCTCTGTATTCTTCCCAGGCTATCTGTCCTTGCTTCCACCCTCTGTAGGATTCTTTTTTACATTTGAGTTTGTCCAGGGGCTCCTTGTTCATCCACACAGACCTTCTGGCATTCTTGCCTGACTTCCTTTTTGTTGGGATACATTACTCCTGAGTTTGGAGGAGGTGATCCTTGAATATTAACCAGCTTTCTTGGACCCTTCTTCCCTCTAGGTCTTTATCTCATGGTGCCCTAGCAAGCAGATCCCTGATGAGAGTAAAGTCTGCTCTCCTGAAGCCCAGGGCAGTGAGCTTGTTGTGATCCTTCTTTGCTGCCTTCAGGATCTTGTACTCCAACATTTCATGGCCACTGCAGCCAAGATTGCCCTTGAACTTCACATTCCCCCCCAGCCCCTTCTTGTTGGTGAGAACAGGGTCCAGTACAGCACCTCTCCTTTTTGACTCCTCTGACATTTGGAGAAGGCAGTTAACATCAATGCATTCTAGTAACCTTCTGGATTGCTCATGCCCTGTTTTGTTGTTCCTCCAACAGATATTGGGGTGATTGAAGTCCCCATGAGGACCAGGACTTGTGGATGTGAGACAGCTTCTATCTGTCTATAAAGCACCACATCTACTCAATCTTCCTGGTCAGGGGGCCTGTCGCAAACCCCACTAAAATGTCCCTCATCCATGCCCTCCTTTAATCTTGACCCATAAATCTTGGTCAACAACTCGTCCATCTCCATGCAGAGGTCCATGCACTCCAGCTGGTTGCCTCTGCAACCTGTTTTGAAGAGCCTTGCATCCTTGCATCCCAACACTTCCTTCACAGAAGCCATCCTACCTCTTCTCCCTGACGCCAGTAAGATCATACCCCTGTAGGTGTACACTCATCTCTAACTCCTCTTGTTTATTCCCCACACTGTGTGAATTTGCACAAAAGCATTTAAGTTGGGCCCTTGATGAAGCTGATTTACTGGCTGGCATGTCTGGAATTTCTTTGTGCTGCTCTTCAGGTGCTATCCTGCTGACCTGTTTGGTTCCTGTGAGGGAATTCTTGACACTACGGGTAGTGGTAATTCATATGGAATCATGCTGTTACCATCCCATTCAAATAATTCCATTGCTTGAACTTTTTTTATCCAGCTCTCATGCAAAGAGAAAGAGAAGCCACAATACCTCTATAGAGTAATTTTTTTTTTTTCTTTTAGCTAGTTAGTTTTCTCTGAAAGAGTATTGGACCACTTTGGAGATATTATTGGCTGCGTCAAATAAAAGACAAAATTCAAAGCCTGGCTTAAATCAACAGTACGTGCAGTCAGAAAGTAAAATTTAACCATAAGTTATTTGAGTTATTCAGACATCCTCGCATGCATAATTACTCTCAGGATCACCAGCAGACTTCTTGCATAATTTCTTATACACCTAATTCCATTTAGGAATTGCTAGGAAAATAATTCACAGATAAAATTTTTTTGGTTTGTTATTGACAGAGATGGGATTTTAAAAAAGTATTATGAGCTCTCAACATATTTATTTACAATGTGTTAAAGATTCTGTAAGGCACTTTTCCTCCTACTTGTTTCAGATAGATACAAAATTAGTAAAGAACAAAATCTGGGGAAAATTACACCCTATGCATCACATAACTTTCTCTAACAAGCTTTCATATTTTGCAGAGGATACAGTGGCTGAGACGAAGCATATGTACCAGAACAATGACATCCTGCCCTGTATTTCCCATTTTCGTACCCTTCCAAAGCTGCTTCCTTGCTGTCCTAAGCACAGGATAAAGATACAACAGTAGACAGTGGGAGAACAAGAAGAGACACAAATGTAAGCAAGCAAATAAAAGCAACCAGCACATGCTCCTGCTCTTTGCTGGGCTCTGCATGGGCAGAGCTGAGTCAGAGGGCACTGCAGTTTGGTTCCCTGTGCAGGAGGTCCCTGTAAAACACTGGGAGTGGGTTTCCCAGGCTCCCTGGCACAGCTGCTTGTTTATACGTGCTCTATTAGCCAAAATTGCAAACCCCTCAAGTCTTTTGTTCTGAATATTCCTAAGGTTCATCCTCTGACTTTTTGTCATGCTTTCAAGAAGTACAGAAATAATCCGTTGTGCTTAAAGGCAGAGATTCTGTGAATGTGTGTCTGAAAAACAAGCATTTAAAACCCCTGAACTTCCACTGCAGATAACTAAAGCAGGGTTATAGGCATTTTTCCTCATTATATGGATATTTGAACATTTTGCAGAAGGATATTGAGAACATGGCATAATCTTAGGGTATTTTAACTTAATGGAAAGCTTTAAAGAATCTGCAGAATGTACCTGAGTTTTCTTGAATGGAAGAAAAATATCAGACACACAGAAACAAAAAGACACACCTGCTTCCATCATTGGGGCTTTTTATTCTTTCTTTTTTATTCACTAATTAAAATGAGAGAAAATTCTGCTGTCTCTTCAGATGTTTCACATGTTCTGTATCGTCTGCATTTAGGAATGGGAATCCCTTGGGCCCCCTGACCCGCAGGCTGGCTCTGAGTCTTGTATTCAAAGCAGAACTCTCTGAAAAGCAGAGCTGAACCATTTTGTAGCTGCTACTCAGTATATCCAGTGCTCTTTAGGAGTGTGATTTCAATGACAAATGTTCACACTGCTCCCAGTGCAAGAAATTATTCAGCATGCATACACACTCATTCTTCCTGGTCTTCCTTGCTGTCTCTCAGGTTCTTCTCTATGTGTACTTCTTGTTTTAGGGAAACAGGGAAAACCTCTCCTTAACAGTTATTTAATCCTGGTCCTCTTCCACCAGTAAAGCACTGATAAAGTCACATTACATCAAATTAGCATATGGCCTTTTTATTGACATTATCATTCTTGGTGCTATGCCTTGCATGGTCCTGGGTGGTGCAACAAGGAGGACCAATATCAGCTGCAAAAAACAGCTGAGTTTACTTTTCAGCTTGAAATCCTGATGAATAATGGAGTTTTCTGTCAGCCCTTACATGCTCACAGTCCTTTGCAGCTCATATTATTGCCTTTCTCCTCCCCCTCACAGCCTTACTGCAGGCTGAGGAGAAACTGTAACACTAACCTTCCAATCTTTGTTATTTAGTAACTAGTTTAATGTCACATGAATCAAACCTCTTTAAGCAACTCTCAAGGGAAATGGGTATGACCCCTGTGTACTCTGAGACCCATTCACTGAAGCAAAGCCCTCACAGGCACTGACCGGACTTCGGTGGCCATCAACCAAGAGTCACGTTGCACTGCTGTGAAAAAGAAGGAAGGAGAAGGAGACAAAGCAGAAGAAGACAGATTACAAATGGACTCTCACAAAAACATTGTTTCCCTGTCCATAAAAAGGGATTGTGGAAGGAAGGCTCTGAGGTTTATTCATTAGCCAGATTTCGGAACAGACATCCTGGCCCAGGTACAAGAACATCCAGCCCCTTCCGTGAAAGAAATTCCAGCCTGGGGCAATCATTGCCTCCATGTAACTGCTTGTTGGCAGGGCTTCCTGGTGCCTAAGGCAAATGTTCTCTCCATGATCCAGGGGACGGTGTTTTTTTCCTTCTCTCTGGCCTCATAGAAATGCAGGTGCATAAAGTCACCTTTCCTCTTGCCTGGAGCTGACTGTAAGACAGCATGGACACCCTTCTTCACCAAACTGGCGTCGTCTCCGGTTGACAGCATGAGCTGAGGCTGATAAAACACAAGGGACTCCTGCCTGCTGGTCCCAATAGTCCTTCTTGCAGCTTGAGCACTCCAGTGCACTTTCTGAAGGCAGCACATCTGCCTTGCAGTGATGGCCTTGGAGATATGGGTGTATCAATCCAAACCAGCAGGGGTCTTTTCAGCACTGCCTGGGAGAAGCTATGCAGCAGTGTTTTTGTCTGTCACTCAAGACACAGAAACTTGTAAGCTCTGAGCTTGTTTCTTAAACAAGTCATCTGGCTTTTTTTCCTTTTTACAGAACAAAACCTCACTAGAATTTCCATCCTGCAGGAAATACTGTTATTTTCCTTCTTAATTGTAACTGAAGAACCTGAAAGAGAACATTGAAATTCCCTTAGAGGCAGAATTTTTTATCTTAGCCAATTTGTTCATTTTTCACTCTCCATCTTCTGCAGCAGCTGAGGCAGAGAAACTGCATAGAATAATCTTTGTCACCGCACATTTCATTCATGAAAGACCAACTTCATTACCTGCAGCCAGTGAAAGAAAAAGCTGGCAAATAAAGAGCAAATGACAAAGCAGATAATGACATTACCATAGTGCATATGAACACTGGATTTATATTAAATCTGCCATGTTGTCCTTATTTCTGGTCTAACTTCATCCATTTTGAGTACTGGTCTTTGGAACCTTAGCATTTCAATTTGAGCACACTTTGTGCTTTTAGAACAGTGCTGCAAAAGTGCACTGTATAATCTAAAGGGATTTAAAGCCAACCTATTGGGATACAAAGAAAATGAGATACAAAAGTATTTTTTCCAGCAGGGACATAACAATGCATGCCTCTAAATTCAGCTTGCATTTGTGGTAAATGCTACTCAAAGGTTTATACCCAGAACTCATGTTTGTGATTTTGATGGTGTAAAAATTATTGGGAAAAAATAGTGATACCTAATGCAGTATCATCTAAAATTGCATAGGAAGAAAAATATCTTTTTATCATGAAGTTTCCAATGGCAACAAGATTGGTGATATCAAGACTGGAAGAGTAGTATAGTCTCCAGTGCTTGAAGAGCTTATCATATTACTTTCTTGAGCTTAATCACAAAACAGACTGCTTCTATCAAGGAGTTATGAAATAGGGACATCTTCATTCTTTTGGGAGAAAGTACTAAATATGTAATGTATCACTTTATATCGAATATATCCTTACCTAACAAAAAATGTCAAGAGAGAATGTGAGGCTTCTGAGATATATCATAGCGAAATTGGTTTTAGATGCCTGATATGAGCTTACTGCTGCTTTTGTATTCATCTAAGCATGACTTCTGTGTTCAGTGGAAAAGGGAAGTGTTAATTATTTACAGTACTATGAATCTTTAATGACTTTGATATGGTGTCTGTAGTCCCTTTATCATTCAGAGCAGTGAAATAGCTCTTGCTATGGTAGACAAAAAATGTGATGTGAGTGAAATGAAAGCTGTTCATCACTGGCTTGTACAGGAGGCAGTGGTACGTCTTGGTTTACAGGGCCTCTGATGTCTTCAGTTACAAGCTTGTCACTTTGTGAGCAAGCAGGGTGTGTGGCTGAGCACACTAAGATGTTGCAGTGCATATATGGATAGCACTGGATATGATTACTGTTTATCCTCTGGTAACTGCAAAGACATATCTCACATCCCATGAAGACCCTAGTACTAAGTAGTATCATATTCAAGCAGTCACTCCAGCTTCAATGGGACTGTCTGTGCATTTACAGACAGGCCCATAAGTAACTGCCTTGTTGGTCTAGGGCTTGTCCTGCCTTGGTATTCACTGACTTTTCTGCCCTATTTTGTGCAGGATCAGATATCACTACATTTATTACAATAAGTGGAGAGTGAGATGGAAATGAGTAGTGAAAAAGAATAGCAATTTTTTTAACTTAGATTTATCTTTATGTCTATAATTGCACAGCCCACATTGGTCCCTACATAATTCATGTAGCCTATAACTAAAGATAACCGGGAAACCAAAGAGGAACACACTATACGCATACTTCCACTTATATGATGTTGCTACCTCTCTTACTGTGAAACTGGATCTGCCATATCCCAAGTGGTTCTCTCCTGTCCTGCACTACCATTTTTCTTATCATTTCATAGTATTTCTTCTGTCTTGTGCTTCCAGCATTTTGCTGTTTATTAAAGATAACCTACCTTTCTGCAGAGGAAGCTTCTGTTCAGATCAGCCTTAGCTTCTTTCTTGGCTTTTTAATTTTTTCCAAAGAAGACTGCGTAGCACTTTTTTCTTGGGCATATACATTGCTCCAGCTCAGAATCACTTGTTCATGGTCTTTGGCTCTGAACACAGCAAGTCATGGCTGTTACTGAAATTGGTCTTCTCTTTCCTGTGACTGACTGGTCAACTCTCAAGAACTGAGAAAAAACTTTTGCTCATATGCTAAAAGCACTTCAGGATCTACCAATTTTATTTCCTTTGGAAAGAAAACATCATGTTTTCTAGCTTAGCCTATGATACTGTGACAAATTAGATGGTGTTAGTATGATTTATCTGCAGACACTGAGAATATATGAAGCTGTTCTCTGTGGTGGAGACTAACATGTTCTCATACGCTCCCTAGTGAAAAAGTTTAAGGAACAAGCTACATACGATATGCCTGACCTGCCTTGGGAAGCAAGAAGGATCAGTGACGTCTTCAGATTCCTTCCAACATGTTTTTCTGCTAGTTGAGTCCATACATCACCTTTCTCCTCTCTGCTCTGGGACTTGGAGTTCAAGATTAATTCCCAGATTGGGATATGAAAAAGACAGCTGCCATTAATCAGCAGTTAAACTTCGCAATCACATCTTGCATGCAAATTGTTATGACTTTGAAGCATCCATCAAATTGCATCTATCTCTCAGGTATACTCTGTTGTGGTACTGCTGATTTGGCTTAGTTTTAATATTAAATAGTGTAAAGCAGATTTTTAATGGTTTACAAGTAAAAACATTAACTGACCTAACATTTGTGGTAGTCACTGGCGCTCACCTGGCTTCACTGAAGTGTATGTATGAACTCTGATAAACCAGCTGAGTTTTTATTTAACCACTTATTTGTAATATATTTACTTATAACATTGCTTAGCTTTCAGGTGTGCAAATGGACAAGTTTTCTAATGAAAATGTACTTTCAGTTCTGTATATTCATTGTGACTTTCCTCTAACTCAGAAAATCTCTGCTAGCTTAATTTAGGGAGTTTAATTGAGAATTTTGTTTTGAAGTTCCAGTACGCTTCAAACATTTTTATTTCAGAAAAAAGGTCTCCGAAGTCAGTTGCATTTCACTATTGCTTGTGAATTAATATCCTAGAATATAGACAACTTAGAAATTATTTCTGAAAGTAGTTGGGATAAATAAAACAATAAAACCTGACATACCACTTTCAGGAGGTTTTCTGGTCATCATCGTCAGAACATCTTTCTTTATTGTTAGTGAAAGAGAAATATCTTTCAAAACTTGCAATAAACCAATAATAGGCTGCTGCATAAAGAGTAACCAAAGAAATAGCTCTATGGAAAGTTTCATAACTTCTTTACTAGTTTCCCTAGACTATCCTTTCTCTTACCTTCATTCTCCAATAATCTTTCATGATTCAATGTTGCAAAAGAAAAGTTGCTCCTTATAGCTGTAAACATTACACTTGAAATTCTAATGTGAAAAGTTTCATCAAGACCTCATAGAAGAAAGCTGAACATGCTAACTTAGGAAATTTAATTGACATTGACGTCTGATTCTCTAATTAGATTGATATTGATATGGTTTCTTCAACTTTTTGCATAAAGATTTACATTTCTCTGTTCTGTTTGCTGCATTATATCAGTGTGCCAAGCAAGAGGAAGCGCAGATATAGAATGGCTTTACTCATATTTTCACATTCCATAACTTATCTATCAGTAGCTTTTACTTGCATTTTCCTCTTACTTTCACTTCCTTTTTATTATTATCCATCTGAAAAAACAGACATTGAAAAATACAGATTTAAAATTTATCAACATTCTTCACTAGCACATTAAAAGACAGCATATTCTCATAGCTTAGCATATGCATGATTTTCTGATTTTAAGAGAAAAATAATGACATGATATGTGACTATAAGACAATTATTCTCAGATATTTCTGGACTTTTTTACAGTTAGAGCTCCAAAGATTGAAGTATGAAAAAAGGGTGCAGTTATCAGAAGTCATCTGGCAGAATTACTGAATATTCAAAAGAAAATTAAGTACAGAGCAATAACTGTAGCGTACTGAAGACTTGTTTTACCAGTAACTGAGTAGTTAAGATGTAAAATACAGAGGGAACTGACAACTACAGTCCCTGAGCAAGCAAACCTCCCATGAGAACATTAGCCAGATATGTTACCATCTTTTTCTAAGCTGACTGCATTAACGACTTAGTGCAAATACTTTGTGGAGGATGTGTGCTTCAAAACACAGTGTTAGCATTGGCTTAAAATTTTGCTCTCTAGTGTTTTCATTTTTTTCTCTTAACAGTGTCTGAAATCTGATTCTTAGAAACCATTTCCTTGAAGACATGCTCTTATTGCTCCCAGATTGATCTTTATTCATAAGATGCTATCAGTTCACTGCCCATAGCTGATTCCTTGGTACAGCAGCAGCATGTTCCTTGAGCAGACACTGCTCTGGAGGAATAAGAGTAGCACATTATGCTCATCAGTGGTTTTACGTAATAAAGTAAAAACTTTTTCTTTGTACTGCAAGACTTTTTGTAACTGTTGCATAAAATAAAATAACATCTGAATATGTGTGAAAGTGTGCAGAAGCAAGTCAAATTTAGTTATATAATGTTATGTCATTCTCTGAAGCTTAGCTTAGTTCAACAGTTAACTAGCACATACAGGAAACGGGTAGATGCTGGTCCAGTGTTGGCCCTTTACTCTTAGATATTGCACCTTGCTTCTTGAAGAGCTCTTATTTTTCCACAGGAGCGTAGAAAACCACTGAATTTAAATTTTAACTTTGGTTTAATGACTGAAATACAAATAGAAAACTAAAAAATTACCATCAAAGTGTCTGTAGTCACCAACATTGTAGGGTTTTATTGGAAAAATAAACATTTGTTAGCAAGACAAGATCCAGACATTTTTGTTGGGAGTTTTAACAGAACATTTCCTGGTTCACTCCTGGGCAAAGTGAGCACAAGAGGAGTGCCAGTCTCATGTGTCTCTCTGAATGAGTTTAGCTGAAAACCAGATTTGTTCCTTATAGTGTCTCTATTGTTGTGTTTATTGAGGGCACTGAAAGGACCCCTGGGTTTATGGCTTTCTGTGTGTATATTGAAAACATTTGTTTGTTTCTTTCAGTACCTAGCCAATATTATGTAATATCACATCAGCCTATGCAACGTGGTGCAACGTTTCATAAGGTTTTTGCCCCTTGGCATGACAGAGGATAAAAATGGGATTTAAATTTATTCCTTCATACTTGAAATATCCCAAGGCATTTTATGAAGTAAAATTCTAAATTACATGAAGGAAAACTAAGTGGGTATTAGGTAACCAGCAGCATTTGTAGTTTTTTGAAGTTAATCATGCCATTTTGCACTGTTACAATGAGAATGGATTTTGTGGTCAGATCTGTGTATTTTTAGATATATTCAAAACACAGAAATTATTTGGATGCTGCTGCAATATTAATGCATTATGTATGTATTACGTTCATAATTTTATATTATATATTATATTGGAGAGCTATGAGTTATTTATAGCTAGAGTTTATTTATAACATCTTAGTCATAGGGCATGATGCAATTATGCCAAGGAAATGAGATAAATATGAAGATTAAGAACTGCATAGCTTGACAAAGTAAAATTCAAATTTTGAAATTATAATTCCCATCACCTCTGCCCCCCAAAATAGTTTATTTGAAAATTTCTGCAGTAAGAGCTGTAACATTTATGAAATCTTTCTTCTTGTGTCTCTTCTGTACTGTTTCTGTGGTATCTGAGGGATGAATGAATAAGTCTTTTCCTCTGTTCCTAGAGTCTGGAAAACTGTGTCTAGATGGCTGTGCTTGAGTGTTGGTTGGACAAGATGACTTCAAGTGGCCCCGTCCTTCCTCCCTCAAACATTCTGTTATTCTGTGAATAATTTGTATCTGTTTCTTCTCCCTGACACTGATTTTCAAAAAACTTGTACACCAGTAGTATTTCAGAAATGGTGCCATGGCTCTCAGCCTTGACTGAAACTCATGAACAGCTTCCAAAGCATTTGTGAGGACTCTGACAGTTAGCCTTCTCTTCTCCACTCTGAACAGCCACAACTTTCTCAGCCCATCTTCATGCTGGAGGTGCACCAGTCACCTAGTCATCCACATGGCCCTCTTCTAGACTTGCTCCAATGGTTTCAGGTCCTTCTTACTTTGAGGATACCAGAACTGCACAAAATACTCCAAGTGGGGTCTCACAAGAGCAGAGTAGAAGAGCAGAGTCATCTCTTTCAACCTGCTGGTCACGCTCCTTTTGATGCAGCCCAGGATACAGTTGGCTTTCTGTGCTGTGAGTGCACACTGCAGCGAGCTCATGTTCATTTTCTTATCAACCAACAGCCCAAGTTCTTCTCAGGGCTGCTCTGAATCTCTTCTCTGCCCAATTTGTAGCTGTGCCTGGGATTGCCCCAACCCAGGTGTAGGACCTTGCACTTGGCTTGGTTAAACTACCTGAAGCTGGCATCAGCCCACCTTTCAAGTCCCTCTGGATGGCATTCCTTCCCTCCAGCGTAATCAACTGAACCACACAACTTAGTGCTGTCAGCAAACTTGCTGAGGGTGCATTCAATCCCACTGTCCATGTCACTGACAAAGATGTTGACCAGGATTGGTCCTAACACCGATCCCTGAAGGACACCTCTTGTTAACACTCTCCACAACTCTAGGTTTTTGTTTGAGTTTATCCTGAAGTACTACAAGTGATTCAAAGGCTATACCCTTCCATGAACTGCATTTGTAGTGACTCTAGCCTTGAGTCTTCTTTTGCTGCAAAAGCAAAAAGCTTTGTTTGGGAACTGTTATACATAGATTGACCAATGTGTTCTGATATTCAGTGTAGCACTAGTTAACATGAAGAACAGCAGTAAATGAGGTCATTAGGCACAATTCAGACAGTTGACTGTTCAGTTTCATTTAATGAAAGTGATGTTTTGATAAAAGGAATTTAGTTTTGTGTATGTCTATCCTAATTAATTTTGTGCCTATGGTTAATTTGCTTCTAGGTTTTCCACATGAGCCTTGCAAGCAATGGCATTGTACTGTTTGTTGTTCTAACGTCATCCATTAGTGCCACAGATATCACAGGGATACAGTCCCTAAGTTTAGGAGACAAATAGAAACATAAATAGGAATGGAGAAGTGGGAAGCACAGGATAATGGCTATACTAAAAACAATCACATATAATTCTTTAGTGCAGCAACATGCATAATTCATGCACATTTGTTTCTGGTCCTGCAGTAACAGCTTTAGTGGTTCTTTTTTCATACTAATAAAATTCCATTGATGAGACAGGCATGAATGAGAGGAGGGAAGCCCAGCATCTTTAAGGAAGTCTGAGAATTTGGAATTCAAACTATTTCTGTTGGAAATACAGAGCACATTTCAAAAGTTTTCTTCTTGTGAGGCGATTGATGTTTGCTGATGGATTTTTTTGTATTTAGAAGTTTCCAGAGGGCTTCACCACATGCCCATAAAAAGGGGGACAAAAGAGAAAACATTTTAGTAAGCTTCTTGACTCCATACCGCTATGTTCTTAAAAGACTTCTGGTGGAAAAATGTAGTGGACTCATTTTATGTGAAGGAAACATTTGATGAAGTTACCAGAGCACAAATAAATATCATTACAATTGACAGAACAGGTCAGCCAGGGTTTTTAATGTGATCTTCTGGACTTCTGTTACAAAATTAGTACCGCTTTGCTGTAACAATCCACAGGATTTATTCACTTGGGCTGGTTATTTGTGATGCTTTTTGTTGGAGTGCTGCTGTGTGTCCATGACTCACTGCTTTGAAATTAAAACCTCATTTTATACAAGAAAGCCACTGTGCAAAGTGATCTGGCAAAAAGATAATGTGATGTTTTTGTTTAATAGATAGGTGCAACACCTAATGAACAGTGTTGTTATAGCTTCTATCACATAAAGATCTGAACCATTAGAATAAGAAAGTGTACAAATGAGGCACGAAGAATTGACAGATGTAATGAAGGGCCATGAAAGACCTTCCAGTTCTTCCTACCTGAACTGAAAGTTTAGACATATCATAGTATAGGAAGTTAAAAATCACTGAATATTTTTGGTGGGTTGATTTTGGCTGGATGCCAGATACCTCTCCTTTCCCCAAGTCACTTTGTCACTACCCCTCCTCAACAGATCATGCCCTGCATCCCCAATGCCCTTTTTCTCAACTTTTATTGCCAGGCATAGAATCATAGAATAGTTAGGGTTGGAAAGGACCTTAAGATCATCTAGTTCCAACAACCCCCCTGCCATGGGCAGGGGCACCTCCCACTAAACCATGTCACCCAACACTGTGTCCAACCCAACCTTGAACACCATCAGTGGTGGAGCATTCACAACTTCCCTGGGGAACCCATTCCAGTGCCTCACATGACATCTCGTGATATGAAATACCCCTTTGGTCAATTGGGGTCAGCTGCCCTGGCTGTGTTCTCTCCCAGCTTTTTGCCTCCCTCCAGCCTACTGGCCTTTTATGAGGAATGCTGAAAAGACAGCCTTAATGATAAGCAAGCACTGCTCAGCAAATGCCAAAACAGCAGGCTGTTAATACCAGTCTAGGCACAAATGCAAGGCATAGCTATGGGCTGCTATGAAAAAAGGTAACTCCATCCCAACCAAATCCAGTTCAGTTACAAGAATGTAAACTTGCACTTTTTTTTTACACACATTATCAATTACTGATTATCATGGATATTTTCAAACCTGGTGACAAATTCCAAAGCAGATTGCTTTTATCAAATACAATCTTCTTTCCCAACCGGGAAAACAAATAAGTTGGCAGTTAAACCCCTTTAGAAACCAGCTTGTCAAATGAATTACAACCTGCCCTTTAGGCCCTTGGGCCAACATACAATATCATGCTTTATATTCAAGTAGGGCTTGTTGAGGTGGTATACTAATGTCTCCCTTTGTACAGAGAAATTGATGAAGCAACCATTGCTCAGAATACGCTTGTGAAATCTGAAAAAGAAGGTAACTGTTTAATGCACAGTTTTAAGTTAACCTCACTTGGACATTCTGAACTTTGCATCTCCTTCAGTATTTCTGGCATCTTTCTTAACAAATTAATTCTGATTAGGCTCATAAACCGGTTAAACCCTTCATGTGCTCCATTATTGTTATTGCACAACTTTTTGCAAGCTTTAGCAGAGATGATAATCTTTAAGGAAAATAAGCTAGTTAATTAATACTGAACTGTCACAGATTCCTGCGCTTATGATCTGTATTATTGTAAAGGGATGTATTATGCTATCAGTTTAGTTATATATTCCCAAGAATATATTTCCAAGCTCTGGTAGATTTTACATCAGTTTTTATATTGAAAACATACTCTTTTCCCTAAGTTAATTCTGGTCATGTGGACAACAATCTTCTGATATTAATACTTTTAAGAGTATAAATGAGATATGTATTTGATATATGACTTTTCCCACATCAAAAGAGTTGAAGAGCTCATGAGAAGAATATACTTATAAAAAATAAAATACGTTTAGCAAAGCAAGCGTACTAGGAAGCGCAGAACACCAAGTGCAGACCATGGAAACCGTGGTAGAGATAAACAAAGAGCTACTTATGAGCTGTCTTTACTGCTGGTGTGGGAGAGTTGTGCAGCTAAATTCTCCTGTCTTTGATGCTCTATTTTTCAGTGGTTTTGTATTTTGTCAACCAGTTTCCCAAGCTATATTAGTTACTCTGGCCTGGCTCAGCTAAGGTGACAAGGATTTGAGAATATAAGCTCTTGTCTACTGTTGCACAGATATTCATGGGTGCAGAGGCTGACTTTACCTCTCTTGCTATAATTCCTTTCTTAGTATCAAAAGAGAATAGCAGTCTAAATTTCCTCTCATCTCTTGGGTGCTCTTAGTTCAATCTCAGCTGCAACTTGACTTCTGTCATTAAATGATCCATCTATATGTAAGTATGACACCTTCCTTTTAGCAGCTTTTGGTTAGATGACTGCTACATCACTACACATATATACAGGTTTTTTTTAAAATATTTCAAACAGTTAGTTAGGGAAAAGGCATTTGCTATATCTCAGTTGTGTTCAGACCCCCTCTTTTTATCTATAGTCTTGGTAAGACAATTAATATGTAATTGATTTAACTTCTCGAATAGGGAAAAAATCCAAACCTGCTGGCTAAATGGACTAAAGGGAACGGCAACTGAGCCTACCCACCGCTTTCATGAGCTGCTGCTTCTTTTTCAGTGGGAAGAGAGCAGCTTCTCTCTGACTTCATGGCACTCTGCTATGGACAGCAGCCTATGAGTCACTGCCTTGAAGAGATAGTGACTTACGTGACTTACTTTAATTACACCAAATGAGCCCTGCATTTGCAGGAATGAGTCATAGCCTAATGAAATTTCATAATAATTATATAAAAAATATTTTAAAGAGATGCGTTGTAACTTTGCCTATTTTACTCATTCTCCAGGGTGACTGGAGAGCATGATTCATTTCAAATGAGCTAGTATATATTATTTACTAGTAATAATTACTTCTGTTATTTATAGATAGCGCGTATGGTTCTATACAGATCAACAAAATGATAAGGTTACAGAGCCCAAGGGCATACACACATGGATTCAGACATCTGAGTGATTAAAAATATGGTGGGTGACATTGGTGCTATGATAAGCACAGTGCAGCTCTCTGAAGAGTGTTTTGCTTAACTTTTAATGAGTAATGTGGGGTTAGGTCAGACCTGGCAGAAAGGCAGGCAGTGAAGTTTGAAGGGAAGTGTGTAATAACTGGGGGTAAAGACCTTAAACCTCCTTTCCTTGTCTTTTACCACTGATGAACACCATACTGTTGCAATTGCACTGTTTCATGGAGGGTTATCAGGTTTGATAAAATAAATTTGCTGGAAAGGATTCCCAAAGCTTGCTCACTGTATATGGTACATGTTTTTTACTTGGTACTAGGAAAGACATCATTTATTAACTTATAAGGCAGTAGTCTGGTAACAATGTGCTGTTGCTAGAAGATGATATAACAACAAAGAAGGTGTACATTTTTACATGCCTACTAGGGATTTTTGCCTTACTCTTTTGAAGCAAAGTGAGGAAATCACCACACAGCATAGTGGTATATGTGCTTGTATTAGAGCATGTCATCCCTGCAAGAGAGCCTGTTGCTAGGTAGAAAAGACTGGAAGTTTGTGGTGTGGGTGTTTTTTGAACTTTAGAGAGCTAGTTTAGTCATGTTCGTATGCTGTTGGGGAGGAGCTCATTTATGAAAAAGGAATTTTCTTTGTTTTCTATCCAGCTTCTCATTGCCTTGGGTTACCTTGGGTGTACACCTTTCTTAGGTGATGTCTACCTACTTACCGTAACAAGGCTTAGTCTTCTTGCTCGGCTGGTGTTTGCTTGCCCAACACTCAGCATAGATACAGACTTCAGGGAAAGCTTGATTAAGAAAGTTGTTATAAATGGATAATAGCTATATAGGATTCTTTATGGTAACATAATTACTCATATATGCCTCTAAAAATAGTGACTGTACTTTTCACTCTCATAATGAAAAAAATACTTACATTGTCCCAGGGTGATTCGAAAGCTTTGTTATAATAATGGTCTCTAGGAGAAGAAGAATTGAGACAACAGGTAAGGTAAATACTACAAATCAGACAGAAATCATGGCTCTGCATAAAGAAGGGAACACATATGTCTTCAGTCATAAGTATCTTAACCACAAGACCATTCTCATTCCGGTATAAACAAGCAGCTCTCTTTCTGTTCTTTTTTGTCAGTAGTCATGATAGACAGTTCTTGAATGAATAGTAGCGGTAGAGGTTTTGTTATAAGAAACATGTTTGGAGTGGAGACTTGAATGATGAATGAGTCAGTGGATTCATGGAAAATAAAAGCTTTTTCATTTATATGAAGACTATTATTGCCTGGTATGTCAATTTTATTTCTGAAAGGATTAGCTGGAGCTGGGAATTTAAAGCTGTAAATCAAAATGCGTGCAGGCATTGTAAGAAACAGGACTGAATAGACTACTTTTTAAATCATTCTGTCCATCTATCTAACATTATTATGAAGTGTGTCATCTTTCTTGGATTTAATCAGGAATTTATCTGATTAATTTATTACTGTGGTGCTTGTGAGATAGACACAGCAAGAGTGAATGCTTTCAGGTTTGCAGAAGGATTTCATCTAACTGCCAACAACTAGTTTTGGTTGTGGTTCTAGAATTTTTCTTTTTGCTCTGATTTCTTGAAAGATACTTTGATGAGCAGTTGCTTTCCTATGCTGAGATCATTAAATACCATAGTATTTCCAATGTATTACTTCTGGCAGAGGGAATTCTATTAAGCATTTACTGCATGGGATATGGTGTCATTTTATTACAGAGTCAGAATGGGCATTAAACAGCCCGTTGGAGAAAGAGTACAAAACCATCATAATTGCTGTCAGTTTAATTTGCATCTGACCTGACAAATTTGGCCACAAATTGTTTATTTGCAACTTTTGTTTTTCTCTTCTTGGGGGTGGTGGCCAAGGATGTAGAGAAGGAGCAAAGACTGGATTACCACTGGCAAACTCTATAGGTTGTAGTCCAGTTTGAAGTTCAGGGAAGATCAATACTATGCTGAACTGTTTTTTTACAGTTTGCATGCTGGCCCTGAGAATTACATTTTCTATCAAAGCAATTGGAAGTCGCTGCCAGGACTGTCCTCTGTCCCTCTCTGTGTCCTGGCTAGGTTTGATACATATTCTTTCCTGAGTGCTAACAGAAAACCTTGCAGGAATGCTTGTAATAAAGATGCTTAATTCATCAGATTAAACTGCATAAACCCAGCCCTGCTTTTGAACTGTTTGCTCCTGTAAGGGGGGCTGAGGCTGCTGGCGCCAGTGGCCGGATGACAGCTCCTTATATAACAGCAAAACAACAAAGTTGACTCCTGAGGAGCCTAGTGCTTTGTTCTACAAAGGCTGGGGGAGAGAAGTGACTGCTCAGCTGCTTCCGTGGAATATCTCTATTGTTAGATAGACAATACTTGGACACAAAGCACACATACCTTTTGAAGCCTTTGGGTCCAACATGGGTCTCTTACTTTCACTGTAGGAAGCGTGTGACATGCTTGCAAAAGTGACACACGCAACTGGCAAATGCTAATAGTGCAGAAAAGTTGGACTGATATGCAAATACTCTTTTTGACAATGTTTCTAGCTTTGTTTCTAGGATTATTTACAGACCCTCTACAAAATCTGCGCATGTAAGAGTGGCCAAACCATGATGATAGAACAAAGCAGACTACATAGAGCTCTTTCTAAAAGAAGTACCTTTTATTTTCTCTTATTTTACACTGGAAAAAATTCTGAAAAGATGGAGATGAGTTAGAAGAGGACATGGACTGAAGAAATATAATCCAGTTTTCTGAAGGTATTCTTGAATAATTTCTAATGTTCTACTGCAGTGATCCAAAAGTGCTGCATGTGCCAGAAACAAAGGGCATGAATGTTTTCAGAAAAATGAAGCAAAGCTGACTCTAAATGCAGTGAATAAAGTGCTTGAAAACTGAAGCTTGAATATATTTGTCCATTTCTTTACTTTGGCTGATGACAAAAGGTTGGTTGGAAAACTTATGAATAAATTATGAATGAATATTTTTCTTAGCATGCCATTTCACCACTGTCAAAACAGCATTGCAAGGCAATACTGGCGCTGACAACATTAGAGAGGGAAAGAGAGTTCTGAAGTATGAGAAAGCAACTTTGCTTCTCCTAATGTAAAGAAAGAGGCCTAGAAGAAAAGCTTTGATTTTAATCAGAGCCAGAGTTTGTTACAAGCTTGCCTGCATGTTTCAAATTTCAGGCTGAACATAGGATTTTTGAAGTAAACATGATTTGTGAAAATGGCTGAAGAGTGTTGCTTTCAATCTCTGCTTGTGCAGGATTGAAAGATTGGTCTGGATTAATGCACTGTTTTAATAGTATGGATATATGAACTGGAACAGCCCTCTAAAATGTTGATTTTCCAGTATCTCTGAGAACATCAAACATGCTGGTGAGGCCAAAGGAAGAGGTTAAGATGGGGAGAAGCTGTGGATACATCCTTCAGGGAGGTGCTTTCCTGTCTTCCTTACAGCTTACACTGCAGCCTGTCCTGTGTGCTTGGACTCTTTTGTCACAATCCTGGATCGCACTTCTGCCCAAGTTCAGAGCCTGACATAACAGGTCCTGCTGCAGGAGAGAGACAGTGGCGCTGTGAGGCAAGTGTCGGCAGTGCAAAGCTAGGACATCAGGTTGCGGAGTGAAGAAATATGTCTTGTGTTCAGTCAGTGGGATTTGACTGACTTAAATTTAGGCTATCTTCCTAAATGTTTAGTTTTAGAAATCTTCGGAGCCTGCCACACCATTCTGTCCTGGGTTCAGCTCTTTCCTTTGACATCACTTGCTCAGTGTTTGTAAATGCATGTTCTCCCTTGCTATTTACATTGACATCATGCAAGTTATAGAGTGTCTTAAACACTTCCAGTTTCCCTAATAAACTATTTCTGGCATGGAGGTTGCTCCTGAGGTTATTATAAACAGGGCTGTGCTGTGCAAGTGCCTGGACAATTAGAGTATCTTTTTATGAGAACTCAGAGTACTCTTTTAGAGGAACTTTTCCCTTATCTGATGACTACCCCGAAAGCAGGCAGGTAAAAGGAAAAACAAAAGACACAACACTTCAAAACATGCCAGTTACATCACCATGAACACTAAGCATCCAAAGAGAACATAGCACTGTAATGTCATGAGTCATCTGAGTAAAATCAAAACCTCTCCCTGAACCCTTAAGGTGACTCCTTGATACTGTTTCCTATGCAAATAGTTGCAGAAGTAAACCCTCCTGGTCAAGTCTGTTAATCTAATGATAGTTTCTTTGTCGGAAGACAGGGAATTAAATCTCTCCAGACGCTTTCAGCAGCTGTCATTTTAAAACCTAGCTATTCATACAAAGCCAAAACCAAATCAAAGCAAAACCAAAATTGGAAGCCCACTAATTTTGAGTACTTTTTTTTAGGATGTGAGAGTCTTTCCCAGTTTTCAAGCTGTTTGGTTTCTCATGTTTGACTGTGAAATGCCCAGGTTCAGTCACATTTTTAGGTGGATCACCTGGTTTGATTACTGCCTGCTATTTAATAAAAAACGATGTGGCCTGTTGGCTTGGTCATGCTGTGGTGGGTTTTGTTCAGTGATTTGATACAAGGAACATATATGTCAATTGAAAATCACTCAGGCCATATGTCTCTTCAGACAATACCCAGGATGTGCACACAAAGTTCTTGGAGGTGAAAGGAAAATGCTTTATCCTGCCTCTTCAGCCAGCCTTCCATGGTCTGACAGGAAACCAAAGCACTCAACACCCTCCAACAAAGGGGCCCTGATGTTTGTAAAGGACAAAGATATATAAAATGTTGTCCATGACACACATCACTGGAGAAGCAAGCCCTAGATTTTCCATGTGGGTGTTCAGTAAGGTCTGAAAATGCATTACAAAATTCAAAGTTGTTTTGCCCCGTCCCAACACTTTTCTAAATAGGAAAATAGGCCATTCAATTGCTTTTTTTATGGTGCAACAACATGAGAAAGTACCGACTGAGTTAAAAATCTTTTGGAACTGGGCTCGCAAACAGTTAATTTTGAGAGCTCTCACTCCTGACATTTCAAAACAGCAAAAAAAATTGTGCCTCAGATATGACTAATCCTGAAATCCATGGAATGATTGGAATATCCCATTATAGGACTAAATCTTGGGAGATTATCTCCTTCATGTGAGAGGCAAGTCTTAGCAGCTACAAAACAAATCCCTCCCATTCCTTGGGTTGCTTGTCTTAATCTGTGTGCCAATGGTAAGGGAAAGGATGTGCAGTGTAGTTGTTGCAGGACAATTTAGTATAGTTTTTGGAGAAGCATATTTCTGACAGTGTTTCCTCTACAAGTAGACTAGTCTGAGTTGTAGCTACAAGATCCCTGCCAAAAAACCAGCCTGGAACACAGACTACAAGTTTCAATGCCACAGTGTGATTATGGCAGGTTTTTACTGAAAAGTGCAAAAGAAGTGGTCTTAAGAAGGTCCTTTTTTGACACAGCTTCTTAAATTTGTTCAGTTGTTTGCACAACCTGCTGTAAGGTCTTGCCAGATACCAGCTGTGCTTGTTGTGGGGCTGCCTGCCACCTTGTAAATAAACTGCATAGAGAGAGCAGTAGAAAGTTTGGGTGGTGTTGCATGTGCAGGACTTGACACAAATACTTGTGTCCTCCCAGCCCAGACTTACCACCTCCCATGGTCAGTTTTCTCTGCAGCCCTCACTGGGTTTGCTAAGACCACAGGTGTGATCTTTGAACTTCTCTTTTACCTTGTTGCTTTTCTGGATGAAAACTGGAAATAGTTTTATAACTACCAGCTTTGCACACAGGACTCATTTGGAAGTGACTGGAATGCATCCAACTTTTGTCTTACTGGATGTTCACCAGATAACAACCTTGCTGTGGCTGCGTCTAGGCTATTTTCGTCTCAGAGGCCTGGAGATGAATGGGTCTGTATGTTATTACAGCTTTACCAGGCCATTAAGCATTGCTCCCAGTAAAAATATCAGAATTCTGCATTGCAGCCTTCATCCCCATAATTACATTTGCATTTCATTTAGCTCAGAGAGAGCAGGGATAACTTCCTGCAGTGCTGTAGGGTTCTTTTCTTGAGAAAACTTGAGGGAAACCTCTCCCACATGTATGTTGTCTCTCCCATGACCTATTTGTCTGTATACTTTTCTTAACCAATGCTGAGGCTAATTGAATTTTGTAAATATTCTCACGGTGTCATCAAATTAATGCTGCCTGTCAGCTGATAAATTGTACCTTTTATTGAACATACTGTAATTAGTAAAGAGTAACGCATAAGCAGCATGTCAAAGCAGGTCTGACACTAGAAATCTATGAATCACTGTGAGGCTCTCAACCTGCAAAATAGTTTACAAGAGGAAGGACTTAATTACTATACTATTTATATGTGTGTTGAACAAAGTCATTCTCCCAGTGACCTCTGAACTTACAGATAGACATGACAGATCAAAAATCATTTGTATGAGAAGAATTTGGATCAGATACACACTGCATCAAAATCCATTGGTTAGTGCCAACATGCTGCAATAAATCACATAAAGCCATGGAAAATATCCGTCTGGCTTACAAAATCTGTCTCAGGGAGAAGAGACTGTTTTGGGTTTTATAAGCAGCTATTTCCATTGGATTATTTCTTTGTTTAATGAGTCCCAGATGGAAGCAAAGGGCTTGGCTCCAGAGTCATCATCTGAGGAGCACTTCCTTACCTTAGTAGCTACTGAATGTCATTAATAGTAAATAAACCTTTTGCAGATTGCCCTTAGGTGTCCTGTTTGCATTGCCAGTTGCATATGGAAGGGTTATAAGCGAAGAGGGATAACTGATTATTCCCTTGTCCCTTATGGTAGGCCAGGATCCTGAACTGCTGCTCTTGATCGATTTGTTCTGACATTGTATGGAAATTACAGTGCAACCTTTTCTAGGGCACTCTCCAGTTTCAAAGATGCATTTTAATGGCTTGATAGGTCTCCAGAATACGGATATATCATGGTAATTGGCTGCTGTGCTCTCAAAATTGCATTCTAACATTCCACTGTATGCAATCTACTGAAAAGTATTGTGTAAATAGGAAGGATAATTGTCTTAACTGCAGGATGACAGTGATTAAGATCCTAGTCTGGGTTCTGGATCTTCTTTCAGCAACAGCTTCCTGTGTGACTCAAAAGAAATCGATAAAGGTTCGGTTTCTCCATACCCTGGGGGGCCTGTCTTTAGTTTCTCTGCACAGTCTGCAAAGTAGGATCTGCAGCATCCTTCCATTGCACTAGTTCTCTAAAAGTGTATATTTTAAGAAGCTGTGCTCAGATACTGAAGATAAAAATGCATATTTGCTTTGTCAACAGATAGAAAAAGATAGGCTAAATCAAACACAACCCCTGACTTTTCTAGATAGTTTCATATGGTTTGAAAGAACAGAGGAGGAGCAAGCAAGGATGACTTGAAAAGTTCATGTTGATGTGAAGTAGTTTATGAGGAATATCCTCACAGGAACAGGCAGAAGATTTGGTCATACATGGCCATGGGTAGGGGTATGCATTTTGGCTGCCTGCAACCTATCATAGACTCTGCCTGTGAGCGTCTGTGTCTGAAAGTCGTTGCTCAGGAGCTGTATCTCTGTGTTCCTGCTTGGAATGATTACTAACTACTTTGCAGACAGCAAAGACCTGAAGCTGTCAAAGGAATATGAAAACAATCAAACTCCGAAGAAATGCTGGGGCAACTTATTTCTACTTCATCACTTAAGCAAGATGTGTCCATTGGATGTCACTTCTCATGTTAAAAAAAAATTATACCAGCTCCTGTTCACCAAAAGCCTACTGTCCTAAATCCTGCTGCTGTTTGCAAGCACAGTGGCCAGCTATGGCCAAAAAGTGATGACCAATTTGTTTTTCTTCTTTCTGAGACATTTCAGGCTCAATGAATTTTCTTTTGTGCTGCTGTGAGTCTTATGTGGGGTTATATAGGGATTAGGTAACACTAAGCTACAATTTCTCCTAGGAAAACCCAGCAAGATCCAGCAAGAATGCTCTCTTCCTTAGTGGCTTCTTCCATACCCTGTGACCAGGTTGTTAGCAATATAAGAGATATACTATAATCTCTTATTGCTATAGTAATAATAAGGCATATACTGACAAAGTGGATTTTTGTTTTTCTTTTCTTTTTTCTCCTTTTCTTTTCTTTTCTTTTCATTTCTTCTTTTCTTTTCTTTTCTTTTCTTTTCTTTTCTTTTCTTTTCTTTTCTTTTCTTTTCTTTTCTTTTCTTTCTTTTC
>JASSUY010035195.1:0-26616 GCA_032466535.1 Forpus xanthops | reverse complement strand
TTATACCTTGATTACTGAACGGTCCTTATCTCAACCCATAGGAGTTGCATTCTTTCGGGTCCTCTTTTTCCTCCCCCCCCCCCCTTCCCCCCCCCGTAAAGTGGGGGGGAAAAGAAGGTTGGGAGGAGTGAATGGGCAGGCAGATTGATTTACGCCTCAAACCACGACACTCCCTCATCAGTTTCAGGCACAGTTTCATTGAATCTTATAATCATAGAATATCAGCTTGGAAGGGTCCTCAGGGTTCATCTGCTCCAATCTTTCCTAGCAAAGCATGAACTGGACTAGGTGTCCTACCACTCTGTCCAGACAAATCTTTCAAGTGTCCTACATTAGGGAATCTACCAATGGTTGATTGTTCTCATTGGGAAAAATCTTCCTCTTGTGTCCAGTCAGAATCTCCCCAGGAGTAGCTTGCTTCCTTTATCCCTCTTCTTTTCCACGTGACCTCTTGAAAATGGAATATTCCTCTTCTTTATAGCCACTCTTTAAATATGGAGATGAGGTCTCCCTTAAGCTTTCTTTTCTCAAGGCTGAACAAACCCAGCTTTCTCAGCCTTTCCTCATACAGCAGATTTTCCAGTTCTTTGATCATCTTTGTGGTCCTTTTCTGGATGCTCTCCAGCCTGTCCACATATTTTTTGCATAGCAGGGGCCAAAACTGAGCACATTATTCCAGGTGTGCCCTAACGAGCACTGGGTAGAGTGAGGATTTCAATTGGAGTTTATATAGTGCTTATTAAACAGGTATCACATAGGATATTGACAGAAACCCTGGTCTTTGTTTCCATGCAGGGAAGTGTTCTGATACCAAACTGTCCCCTTCTATTGGGACAAATACATCTATTACAATTTCTTACAAAATGAAGTCTTTCCAAGGAGAGGGAGTAAGGGTAATCCCTTCAGAATTGTTCTGATGGTTAAGACTGCAAGAAGTGAGAGACACATATTTGCAATCTCTTAGGCAGAAAAAGAAAATCACTCTATTTTTTTTATCTTGTTGACAATTTTAAATATTGAGGTACTAAATAAAAGAAAGTTACTGTATGTCTCCTTACATGGACTTTATATAATAGTCTCTTCTTCATGAAGTAGAGACTTGAAGAGACCTTGAAGAATCAGACCTGCAAAACACAGAATAAATTGTTTAAGGTCAAGAGCAGACCCACTTGTTTTTCAGTGTTTCCTGGGGTTGTTTCCTGCTCTGGATGCATTGGTATAATTTTGGGTATGTAATTCTTTTCATGCATCACAGAGGAATCCTAGGCACTCATCTCAGGACTGTAATTCCTCTGGGAGAGACTAGGTGCCCTCAAGGTTATACATTGTACTATTATGTCTTTGTCATGGTTTAAGCCTCTGTAACTCATGCAGTCACTCTCTCACTCCCCCCTCTTTCTTTTGCCTGCTCCTGGAGGGATGGGAAGGAGAACTGAAAAGAATGCAACTCCCATAGGTTGAGATAACAACAGTTTAGTCACTAAGGTATAACACTAACCACTGCTGCTACCACCAATTATAATAATGACAAGAGAAATACAAGGGAAAAGAATGTAATTGCTCACCACTGATACTCAGCCCTACCAAGCAGTGCACTCCACACCCTTCCGAGTCTCTGCACTCCATTTTTTACATCCTGGGCATGACATGCTGTGGTATGGAATACCTCTTTGGTCAGTTTGGGTCAGGTGTCCTGTCTCTGTTTCCTCCTGGCTTCCCTTCCTCCCTGGCAGAGCATGAAACTCAGAAAGTCCCTGGTCAGACCAAAACATTACCAATCAGTAACTGAAAACACTGGTATTATCAGCGCAGTTCCCAGGCCCAAATTCAAAAACAGTGCTGCACCAGCTAGCTACCAAGAAGAAAAAAAATGACTGCTACTGCTGAACCCATGACAGTCTTATACAGTGAGATGCACTTTTATGTTTCTAGCTTTTAAGTTCCTTGAAATAGTCATAGTAGTAATAATAATAGCAACAATAACAATAATAATAATAATAATAATACAAAGAATCAAAAAGATTTATCATTCTTTTTATAAGTAAATCAAGCACAGGGAGTTGCTCCCTTAACACCTAGTTTTGTCACAGCTTTTGGCCATTCCTGAATGCTATTAACATATCCCCTCTTATGAGATCTGATATTGGAGAAAAAGCACTTGGCTTTTGCTGTTAGGTGTACAATAGCTACTCCTTTTTACAGAGGTCTTGTGTTGATCTTCAAACTAATCACCATTAGCTGCAGTATAGTAGAAGGTTACTCACAGTGCAGGAGTATTCTAGTTATGTCAACAGCAAGGGAGCAATGTTCAACCCCAGGGCAGTAATGCTATAAGTGTACTATACACGATGAAGCAATTTTATAGTTTGGATCAAGCTCTGCTTTCATTTGCATCATTTTTGTGATGGTGACATTCTTGCATCAGAACAAGTGAAAACAGATTCACTCATCTTCTGATAAATGATTTGTAATAAACAAATTAATAAGGTCCCTGTATACATCACTGTGTTTTCATTCACTGAATGCTTATGCCAAGATCTTTGCTTGAATGAAAAATTATCCCCACTGGAATCTAATAAGGCTGCTTGACATGAGTACAGAAATCAATTTAGTATTTCTCCCTGCCAACGGATGCTGGGCCTAGGTCTGTTATTGTTTAACTCATTGGATATGCAGGATTTATTATCCTGTCCTTGTAGGAGATTATGGACTACTTCTATGATCCTGCAGAAGGCTTCTCATCAGCTCTAAGACCTAAATGATCTGATAAGTGACTTTCATTTCTGCACTGGCATAATATTACAAGCAATTCTAATGCTATTTCCAAAGCCTCAGACTTTTGGGCTATGGGATCATGCTTCAGCTGTGTGAAGAGAGTTTATCCTCAATACAATTTTTTTCTCCTCCCACTGTTACAGTGAGAGGAAATTGCAATTAATGTACTTCAATTTCAAAAGAGAAAAAGTAATTACAAAAATTAAAGTAATTGGGGCATTCAGCTGCACTTGAAAGGATATTCTCTTCTTTAGCATCCTTGCTGCAGTGTAGTTTCAGATTTACTAATGAAATGACCCTTTTCCACCATCATTAGTATTCATAAAATATAAGTCTTAAAAAAAAAATATTATGCCATGGGTACAAAGTCACTGAAATCAAGGAATACCAGTCAATTACTCTGCTACATTCAGTCGTCCTTGATCTCAAAAGAACCCAACAAAACGAAACCAAAACTGCAGGGCTTAACGTGAAATTAAATCCATGTGGTAGATCTTTTAAATGAAAGTATCTTTGAGATTCCTGCAAAACCAAGTCCTGAACTGAAATTCCACTGAAATTACTATAATTTTTTTTCCTTAAGTTAAATGACTTAATGTAACAAAATGTACTGTCCAAAGTATCAGGAGAAGTGTTTCTGTAAGCAATATTATTAAACTTAAGAAAAATAAATATTATATATTAATATTTAATTAAATACTAATATTGATACTATTAAACCAGGTTTCTTACAGAATCATGCTCTTTTACTTTAAATAATCTCATCTCAATAGTACAATCCCAGTGCCTCCCTCATTTCTTTCCAGTTCCCTGCTCCAGTCTACTGGGCGGGGAATAACATATACTGCAGCAGTGCACTGACTCCTCCCAAAGAAAACAGATAACAGTGCTGTTCTCTCGCATTTTCTTTAGTGATAGAATTAAGGTCTCCCTTCTGTTTGAGCACTGGTTTTCACACAGCTACTAGGGACATGATAGATTTGAGACTTTGAGACTTTTTTCCATTTTGGTCTCAGCAGGTTCAGAAGTTACATGATGATGATGATAATGATGATGATAATGTAATACAATTAACAATGCAAGAGTCACACTTTGTCCTGAGGTCTTGCAAAATCAGTACTAAAGCCAGTCACTAGCAACAGTGTTTTTACCAAGCTACTGGGCTGCAGTTCAAATCACTGAAACATTTTATTCTTTAGAAAAAGAAGGTAACATGGAAAAAAGGAAGTAGTTAATTTCCTTTGTGAATTGCCTGGTTTTTTTTTTTTTTTTGTTTGTTTGGTTTTTGTTTTTTTTTTTTTGTTTTTTTTTTTTTTATCATAGTCATAAATATCTTTCACTTGCATGTGATTTTCAGTGCAAAAAGAGGCTGGCAAAGGTATGAAGCTAGCCTGCGTGTGAAATGGAAAGCATGTCTTAACAGAGGTCTCAGGGGCATAGTACTGAGATGTGGAGCAGCAAGAAAAGTCAATGCTCACTTTTCCTTACATATAGGGCTTGCAGGTTTCCAGTGAGGGAAACTTTGGTGCCACCTGCAGAAGCTGCTCTCTGGTTTCACAGGGATGCCACCCAGCATCAAAGACTTCCCCTGGAAACTGCAGGTCTTACTGCACCACCCTCACTCACACCACTCAGGCTAACTTTCTAGATCTGATTTCTACACATGTTCATGTATAGCCCAAACCACATGGGTTATGCCCAAGTCTGGCAAAAGGTCCACCCCACGTAGGGATGCAGGATGCCCAAGGAAGAGACAGCAGGAAAAGCTGAGAGGTGTCTCTGGCTTGCTTTAGGATTGTGGCAGGCTTACAGCAGCTCAGAGAAGGCTGTGGGGGCTCAGGCGCAACTAGCGGTATTTTGAAACACAGGGAAATACTCTAGTACATAAGAGCTTCTGTATTAGATGATTACGCTGTAAGCATGTCTTGGGTGCAGAGGGTCAGTGGAAACAGCAACTGTTCTTCCTCTTCCAGTGCATTGGTACTCATAAACTCACCTCATCAGACTGAGGCAGTGAGACTGGCTCTTATTCACACAGAGGATGTCTAAGGCATAACTGGCTGCCCACTCAAGCTGCCATTAGCTGACCTGCTTTTAGCCTTTCTCCTGATGACCCACTGCCCTCACTGGCTGATTGCTGCTTCACATCAGGAAACAGGATCTTTCCTTTGACACAGGTCACAGTACAGCACCTCTGGTACTGCCAGGTAGGCATTAAAAAAGGAGGGATGACCAAGCATCAGCCTCCTGGGGATGAGACAGGCAAAAAAAAACCCAGAGGCTCAGCCCTTGCAGACATCTTTGCAACTGCATACTACTAATTTCCTACTGATCCCATTTCCATAATTGGAAGACAGTTCTGTAGTCCTTAATATGGATTTTTATTCTAATCCTCATAAAGACTTTAACAGCTGTGTAAACATTTTAGGTAGATGAGGGCAAGGGAAAGATCTGGGAGAGATCCCTGTCAGAAAGAAGCTGCATATTTCTTTGGCATTTATTTCATTTCCTACCTGGAATGTACTTAAGGACTAATAGGAAATAAACATAATTACGGGAAGAAACAGTTGACTGTGAAACCATTTAAAATTAAGACACTGCATTGTATGCCTTCTGCAAGATGTGAGCAACACTGTGGAGGCTTCCCATGTCCTCAGAAGGTCCATTTAGACTGAGAGCTGACTCCCTGTGGTTTTATATGCTCTAAAGCCTCATCTCAAAAACTAGTGAATTACCAATTAAAAGCAGTAATGGCAATTGCAGCAAAGAAGCCGTGACTGATAGTAATAAGATCTTTCTTGTTTAAAGAAGAAAATGAAGAGTGTGTTTGCTTTCCAGAAATAGTGATCCTCATAATACGTTAAGAATAGCTTACCTCAAGCTCTATATGGAGCAGATGGAAAGAAAAATAATACTTAAGCTTTGGGAATGAGTCCCCTGTGGGGCTGTTCTGCTGGTAAGATCTAGTTCATTATCTATGTAAATGTAAATGTTATGTCATCACCACAGGGAAAAAATGGAGTGATCCTCTGTTTTAAAAGACAAAGCCTTGCATTTTCTCTAATTTAGCTGCAGTAAAATTAGCTTCCGTCTTTACTCTCTTTATCTAAACCAACAGATTATGATTCTGCACCTCTGCTGTGAAGAAAGTCTTCAAAACACCACCTTAGTCCAAGCCAATAAAATATCATTCTCATTAAGCAGCAAATACGTTTGAAAAATTAACCTGATTTTCAGTTTCATTAATGTTCTTTCCACACTGTTGTGGTGTTGTAAAGGTTCCTCAAAGAGCAAAGACGTGGTCCCTGCAGATTTTCTGTTTTGAGCTCGGCTAACCCTTTTCTGCTGGCTTTCCCTCAATCACTTGCATCTGATGCAGAACTAAAGCAGGGTGCATGGTGAAGGCTGCTGACAGGGGGTCCACAAGCCTTTTGCCTGCAAGTTGGTATCACAAGACATATTATTGTTAAGGCTTCTTGTGCACAAAACATGAATTGAAATACTGTTTGGGGTTTCCTGTGTCCTGATCCAGTTTTTTGCATCTACACTGTTTCCCACAGTCTGTGCTTCATCAGCTTCAGAAAACAATAAATGATCATATTGGTCAATATGCTCTTGCAACTTACCCTACCAGTGGCTGACAGTTAACTGTAAGTTAATGACCAATTTTGAAATGCAATAATCACTTCTCCTGTGCTCTTATTTTTATTCAGAAAATCTGTGCTACTGAATTTGTACATAATTTTCACAGGCAATTTGATGTAAATTTATGACTTTGAAGTAAAAAGTAATAAATGAAATGTATTGCTATTACAAGTCAGCTCAGAATTTCCTGATTTTGTAAGCATTAAAGTTCCTTCATCATAAGCTTTTTGATTAATTACATGTGATTTTGTTTAGGCAATTAATTTTTCTTTCTCCACGAAGGCCATGTTCATAAAAGGATGTTTATCATGTTTCCAGCCTGGTGCCATGCAGAATTGGAGGAAGACAGTATGAATGATAATTGCAGCATTACACTTACAGGAAAACACTATAAATAGAGCAGCTAAACTCAGGGACACACCTGCCACTTTGCTTTCAGAATTTAATCCTCGTACAAGGTGCTGAGCACCATGAAGTAGGAAGCTCATAGAAGTCATTAGCCATTAAGATGATCCATGCCTATGTTGCAGCGTGAGGTACAGGTAAGAGTAGCACCAGCGATGCTGCAAAACCCCTGAAATGTGTTATTTTGAAGCATACTGAAACACTGTGTGCTTAACTTCATGACACAGCCCACAGTGCTTCCTCCTCCATGCTGAAAACAGAAGAACAGAAAACAGCTAGTGAACCATGCCACCGTCTCAGTGCAATGTAAGAGGTACCTCCATAGTGCTTCCAAAAGCAGCAGATCCTCACAAGAGTAAGGTCCATTGGTAATTGCCACAGCAGAAATTCCCTCAAAACCAGTATTTAAACACACTATGTAGACCTTAGAAAAAAACCTATGTACCTTCAAAGGTCAACATTTTCTTGCCTGAGTTTTTCAACTGATACAGTGCGCTTGTGCTCTTCATTGGGATTTGTGAGCCTGTCCTTCAGCTTAGTGAAGCAACAGTACCATACACATCCCAGGAACTGGGAATTAAATAAAAATGTCGGTGATGTGAGGAAAGGGAGGCTGAAATGTGAAAAACTGATGAAAGTGAAAGATACATTGCCTGCACCACAGCTTTCTCTCCTTTGGTGTATGACATGACAATGTTAAAGGCAAAGGACTTCAGAAATAAGAAAAGAATGGAAAACTTCAGTCACTGAATCCAATACCCTGATCTCTCAGATACTTATACAACTTCATCCATAAACTTGTGAAACTCCTATCTAGGTTTCTCATCACACTGCTTTAAGTAATATTTTTTTTGATTACTATAAACAAGTCTACTTGGTTTCAAGCCAAAATGTACTGTGCCAGTTTATATACATTTGTTTTTATATAACCATCGTTCTTCAGTGTTTGTGCCTTTTCCATCTCATTTATCTGTTCACTTTACTTAAAAAGGAGCAATCATATCCCTTCATGCCTTCCTATTACAGAAAGAACAGTATAATTAACAGGAAAGGGCAAAATCCTAGTTCTGCCTGGAATAGTAGCAAAACTACTGTTCATTTTATTGAGATCAGATTATTATCCATCACAACCAGACAGGTGGTCCATAAAACACTTATAGGTCCAATAATCAAAGATAGACAAACTAGAGACTGTTTGATACAGAGTAATATATTAACCTTATTAGAAGTTTGTATTTAGTAATTTCTAGGTGTATGAAAGGGGAAGTGTAACCAGGACTTCTCCACTAAGTCAGATGTTAATTCTTTATGAACCATATGAGACAAGGGAGCTGCAAATGCTTTCTGCTTTGAATGCTTTCTGCTTCCCAGAATGGAAGCAGAGTTGGAGCCTTTCTCAAAAGATGAGGGATGGGCATGGGTGGCAGTGTTGAAACTATTGGCTGCCATGCATGTGTGGGGCACAACACAACCACCACGTTCAATCTTAGGTTCTGCTCACACTTGAGCTATAGGCAATGTAAATGCATCAGGGTTCATCACTGTGCAATTATTTCACTCATTTACAAATGTGTTGTATTTTCTGTTAGTCAACTAGGGTTATTTTTAGGAAAAAAAGAAATAAGGAATTTTCAATACCTTAAACTTTTTGTTTTGGAAAAAGAACAGCTTAAAAGCAAGTCTTGCTTCTCCCATAAAAAGAGGGTGGCATGTTCCAAATAGCTGATAAATTACACCATGCAAATATTCCTTAAATAAGAATGGCAGGTCTCCATATCTAGTCTTCTTTTCTTATAGTTACTCTGGCCTTTATTGCAGTAATGGAGATTGTCACTAGGAATGGTAAATTCACTCAGGAGCTAAAGAGTGTCTAGGGATTTTACAGTATTGATTGGAAGGATGTTTTTTTTGTGCCAATCATTAGTATATGAAGCCCAACAGCTATTATGCCTCCCATTGTTTGACAGGGTCACAGGAAACCTACCTGGAAGTTTATGGAGTTCTCATTTCCTTAGATGGGAGAAACTGCATTTAGAAGAAACTCACAAGGGATTTAGAAATTCAAGGAAATAGCTCAGACCGGGTAGTTAAAAAACAAAGCAAGAAAAGGTGGACATAAATAAAAAGCTGCTGGCAGAGCTGGGTGCTATAGTTCTTCATTACTGTTTCCCAGGGAGAAACAATTCTGTGCAGCAGGTCAGAGTTGAAGGAGGAAGAGAAGGCAGGTTGCTCTGACTGTCATCCCATGAGTATGCACGTGTCATCTTGATTTAAAATTAACATCAGTTGGGGAGATTAACTTGTAAGTTACACAGTGCTTTATACTAATCAAAATATGTGGAGAAAATTAACACAAAGTCTTTAGTTCTCCTCAAGGGAGACACTTTTTAGTGCTGTTTCCAGTTGATTTAGCTTTTAAATGAGTAAGGTTATAATTGGTAATTAAGCTGGCTGCATTTTGGGCATACAAATGAAGATGAAAAGTGGAATTCCAGCTTCTGAGGGGAAAATGAGAGTAAGCATATAGGAAGCAAATGAGGCTAATATGACACGATTCACAGCTTCATTAACATCAGCATGCAAGTCAGGCAGGCTCCCCTTGATGTTAACTCTGACAAAGCTGAGCTTGATCACAAAATGGCAAGTTCTGTAACATGCCTAAAGAAAACAAAGGGGTAAAGCATAGTTACTAGATAGAAAATGCCTAAAGGTAAAATACCCACAAGCCTCACTCATACTCTGAATTGCAAAGATGAGCCAGAGTCACACTACTGAGATATGGAAGATCTGGAGCATTCCAAAGTTGACATGACACATGAATCCAGGGTTGTGACTGCTACAGTTATAAAGCAACCTTGGATATCACTATTCCTTCCATAATTTTCTGCCTTTGGCCAGACTTTCTGTATTAACAAACCAATTGAGAACTCAGATGATCTGCAGCAAAAGGAAATTTCCATACATCCAAGTGAGTGAGCATGTGAAAAACTGAGGATAACAGCTGAATAAACTGCTGCCCTTTGGGCCAAAACCCACTGAAATGAACAGGAATCTTTCCACTGAATTCATGAGGGTTTATGTGAGTGGGCTGAATGGGTATCTGGCAGCACCAAATTTCAGATACTCACAATAGAAGTCTCTTCCCAATAGTGGACTGTGATTTTTACTTTCTTCTAGCTGTATCTTAGTAGACCTTTCAACCATGTTCTAATAATTTTGGTTCCTCCTACTTCTATTCATCCCAGTGATATCAGTCAGGAACAGCTGCATTCTGGATCCCACTATGGGCAAAACTTACAGCAATTTAGAAGAAAAATACAGTACCTACGCCTTTCCTACACTCAGTAGTAATTTCATTCTCCTTATGAAATAGATTGCTAAATGCTAAAGATCCAGAAAAAATGCAGGTCAACTATCTTTTTCTGCTGGGATTTTTACAGTTTGTACAGAAATATGCCCTAGATAAATGCATAAGGAAGGACAATGAATGAGTGAACTAGATTTTTTAAAAAGCTTTAACCACAAATGTTTAAACCTGCCAGAGCATCTGGCCAGAGGTCTGAATCCTGTATGTCTTGTGAATATAAACAACATCTAAGTAAGCCTGCACTGAAAAGTCAGAGAAGTTTCAAATTTCTCTCACACTCCTCAAGATTTCATCAAACTTTTGTTACCTTTCCCTTCAAAAAGCTGAAAAATCATCAGTGCAGGAGCAAGTGGGCAGGTAGGGTAAGAGAGCCAGAGAAAGAAATAGTGAAAATGTCTTCCCTTCAAGCACATTTGTGTTTGTTTTCTGCAGCCAGTGTCCTTGGCTGGCACAAAACGGACTTTCAATTAGTTCATGTTTCATCACTGCGATGTAAGAGGTGGCCTTGAGGGTTGCAGATAAAGTTAACAAGTTAATAACTATGCTGCCAAAAGGTACATCTGGTCATTTTATGTTTCAAATTAGTGTTGATCTGGGAGGTCACACGCTGTTTTACTGAAAAAGAGCCAGAGCTGCATGCTAGTTCCTGTACAGCTTGCTAAAGTAGGTCAGCACTACTGTGCTATTGCAGTGGTGTATCTACCTTTTTGGTTGCTGTAGTCCATAGAGTATAGTTTTTTTAATGAAATATATCTTTATATGTGACTTTGTTTAACAACAAATGCTCCCATTCTCCATAATAAGTTTTTCCATTTGATACATCTATGGTGATACAATTCTGTTTCAGAAAACTGATCTTTGATGACTGCTGATACATAAATATAACGATTTTACATATATATTAATATTACTTGCTTTACACATTACAAAATAAACTACATTAAATAATTCCCTTTACATAAATGTATTTCTATTTCCCCCATATCAATATATAGCTATCAGACTTCTATCAAGCTAATACTGATAATCAATAGAATTGGATTATGTAAACATACTTTTTCATTATCCTGGACTCTGTGCAAGTATTGCTATCAAGGGATGTAAACATTGCCAAATTAAAATGGCGTATTGGGCACTCACTCATTGTGCTGACAGGGCCTTTGGCACAGGGTAATGAAAAACACAACTTTTTCTCTAGATCTACTTTTCTTCTTTCACTTTCTGTTTTTATTTTCATTCTAATTTCACAGTCATCTTTTGTTTACATTTCATAATTAGGAAAGCATGAACTTGCCATGTTGTATCTGTAATATACAAATATTTATTTTCATTATATTGCACAATTGTTATATGAATAAAAATAAAAATAAATAAAAAAAAAAAAATCACTCCTTACCATGAGAGCCAAAGTTCTTCAGGGAAAGTTTCCAGAGCACACATGATTTCCTTGTTACCTTCTGGTGACCACCAAATCAAAGCACCTTATTGCATGTTTGTGAATAGCTATGGTGGTCTGTTCAAAGAATGCACCTGTCTAGTCATACTCCTTAACCTCTGTTAATAGTTTTTAGCTCTTCCTTCAATTTCAGACATATTTGGCAAAGAGACAGAAGTCTCAATAGTTTCTTGCAAATTTAATGAAAGTGGGCATATAAGCCAGAGAGATTTTAACAGCGTCCCTACACATGAAAACAGTGCAGTGTGAGGTATAAAATATTGATTGCTAGAGATGTGTGAAGAGAGATGCTTTGAATGTCTCAGCCCTAAAATAATCTATTTTCCACATGACTTTATTCCTTCTTACACACCAGAGTTTATTCACAACGTACAAATCTGTAGGAAATTTCATTAATACCAGTACTCAGAGAACTCTGTGCTAATTCCTTTTTCTGGATATTTCCATATGAATGAAGTTTGGCATGCAGTTTGGCAGTAAAACTGGTAGTCAGCAGTCCATCTCCGGTCCAGTTATAGAAGCAAGTACTTTACCTGAAGAGATCAAAAGCACAGTGGAAAAAAACATACATCAGAATGCTGTTTTAAATATTATGACATTTTAGGGTTAAAAAAGAAACAGACATTATGCTCATTAAATAGAACCAGCAGGAATCTGATTTGAAATAGGATTAGTTCCCTAATCCTGCTGTGCTGTTTTTATGTACATGGATGGATTAACAAAACAGGTTGGGTTTGTTTTTTTTTTTTCTCCTCATTTCAATTCAGACCTGTCAGTCACTGCATCTTCCTGACTTTGAGGACTAAAACTTTTCATGAATTCCATCAGTGAAAACTAAGCCACTGTCAGTAGCGAACCTGATACTAAATAACATTGGAGATTAAGGCTCAGCCTGTACATGGAGTGATGTGTCATTTTAACTTAAATTAAGTAAAAAGTCACAACTAAACACAGACTTTGCTTCTCATTAAGTTTAATGGAGACAACACATATATTGGGCAGCTGCATGGGGCCCTGCTAGCATTTTCCAGCAGCTGATAAGTTGAATCAGTAAAATAGTCATAAATGTAACATGTTCAGGGATGGGGTTAGGAAACCAAACAATCTGGGGAGGGATGCAAAAGGCAACAAGAAGAGCTTCCATAGGTACAACAGCAGCAAAAAGATCAGGGACAATATGGGCTCACTGGCAGGGATTATGATAAAAAAGGACATGGAAAAGGCCACAGTATGCAATGCCTTTGACTACCAGTAAAGACCAGTCTGCAGGAATCCCAGTTCCATCCCACCAATCCCAGGTGGAAAAGTCTGGAGCAAGGGAAACTTAACCCTCAGTGGAAGAGAATTAGGTTAGGGAGCATATAAAGAACCTGTATATACCCAAGGCTCTGTAACCTGATGGAATCCACCAAGACTGCTAATGGAGCTGGCCAATGTCATCGTGAGGCCACTCTCGATAATCATTGAAAGGCTATGGCAATCAGAAGAGGTTTCTGAGGACTGGAAAAAAGCAAACATTACCCCTACCCTCAAGAAGGGTCAAAAGGAGCATGAAGACAACTACAGGCTGGTTATGCCTTACCAACATGAGAGCCTTCTTCAATAAAATAACCAGTTCAGTGGATAAGGGAAAAGCCATGCTCTTCTTTATTTTGACTTTAAAAAGGCTTTCAGTACTGCATCCGATAATATCCTCATAGAGAAAATGACTAAATATGGACTATACCTGGGTAATGAGGCAGAGTGCATCTTCGGTCACTTTACAGTTGGCATAAAACCAGGAGGTGTGTCTGAAACACAAGAGGGTTGTGCTGCCCTTCAGGTGGTCCTCAACAGACTGGAGAAATAGGTGACAGGAACCTCATGAAATTCAACAAAAAGTACAGTCCTGCACTTCAGGAGGAATAACCCCATGCACCACTGCAAGCTGGCAGTAAACTGGCTGGAAAGCAGCTTTGTACAAAAGGCGTTGAGGCTTCTGGTGGGCAAGAAGTTGAACATAATCCAGCAATGTATCCTTGAGGTCAAGAAGGCCAACAGCCTCCTGAGATGGATTAGACAGTGCTGCCATCAGCAAATCGAGGGAGGTGACCGTTCCCCTCTGTTCCACCCTGGAGAGACACACATGGAGTGGTTTAGAGCTCGGCTCCCCAGCACAACAGAGATACAGAGTCAATGGAGACAGTCCAGTGGAGTGCCGCAATGATTGAAGGCATCCATTCTACAGGGAGACTCTGAGAGACCTGGCAGTGCTCAGTCTGGAACAGAGAAGGCTCAGAGGGATCTTATCCATGTATATAAATACCTGATGGGAGGAATAAAGAAGAGGAGGTCAGGCTTTTCACAGTGGTATCCAGTGACAAGTCAAGAGGCAATTGGTACTAAGTGAAACACAGGAAATTGCACTGAAATATAGTAAAATCCTGTTTACTGTGAGTGTGGTTGAACACCGGCACAGGATGTCCAGAGATGCTGTGGAGACTCTAACCCTGGGGATATTCAGAACCCAGCTGGACACAGCCTTGAGTAACCTGCTTTTGCTGACCCTGCTCTGCACATAGGTTTGGCCAGACTACCTCCTGAGCTGCTAAACTACCTCAGCTGGTCTCTGAGTGTGAGTGTGATTAGAAATGTTGCAGAGTATGTCATGCCCACATGATTCTAAAATTGACAACCCGCATCTATTGCATAAATTCTTGATGGGGTTTTCCTCCCTCACTTTCCATCTTCTCTTATGTTTAGGCATCTAGGTTGAGGTCTTTTCTAACACTGGTATGGCACTAACTCTTCCTCCTGCTCAAGTAAGCAGCTACTGAGTCTATAGTTAGTGCAAATGCACTAAAATGTACCCACCAGAGCTGGAAGGCAGTGCTAAGGCAGTAACCTGGACAGAAGGATCTCAACAGCCATGATACAGTGAAAGTCTCTCTATGTATACACAGACAAAAAGCCTTTATAACAGAGAACCTCAGTGAAGCAAGTATTATGGTAGGTTCACCATCTGCTCTAGTGCAAATTCATATTGCTGCAAAGTGTTGATTCCTTCTGCAAGAACACTGGCACTGAAGCACTAACTTTCATATGTGTGTGTGCATAAACACATAAATGGTGACAGCAACAATAGGCAGGAGTTGCAGCAAACAATGTCACTGGATAAATGAATTTCCAAAGGGGACAATTCTGTTGCAGCAGTAATTGGAATTAGTGTCACAGTGAACAATTCAGGTACTTCAATCAGGTATGTTTCTTGAGGCAAGCACTACCGTCACAGAGACATCCTACCACTTGGAGAATTATTATCACCAGAGTAAAGAAAACAAGTAATTCAAATGATGGCATTCAAAAGAGAAAGTGGTTCTCATTTTTCCTAAGTTTCATTAAATGTTTTAAATTTGTTGTAAAATTTTACATAGGTTGTATATATGTCTGGGGGCTTTTTCTTTTTTTTTTTTTTTTTATTTCTCTTGATCTACCAAATTTTAACTCTAGGAAATAAACAGCGGAAGGAATCACATAATGGATCAGCTGCTTCTGATATGCTCTTAAAGAGCAGTTTTGGGATTAAAAAAAACAAAAAACAAAACCAGGAGGGCAATAGCATGAAGATGTTGCTCTCCTTGCGTTTGTTGCTACAGAAGACTATTATGAGGACAGCATGCTCTATATTCTGACAGTACACCTAATGCTATCAGCCTTCTAGGTAAGTATAAAGCATTTGCTAAAATACTGAAACATACTTCAGAGCCATATCTTAATCTGTCTCATAGTGATATACACCTTTCTCCTTTCTCAGACAGGTTACTATCTTGGTTTATACTCTTCAGGTTGATATTTCAACATGTGAAAAGCCACTAAAGGCCACAGAAGTTTCATAATGCTGTAGGTATACATGTAGGTTTTATAACATTGTGTTGATGTTGTTCTATTATTAGAAAAGTTCTCCTTATAAAAAATCAGGGCTTTCTGTGCTACTCAGTGGTCCTCACATCTGGGGAGCCAGTGGCACTCTGGCCCTTCCCAAAATTTCTCACATAATATTATATATAATTAGCCAAAACATTAATGAAACTTTTATTCAAGCAATGTGAGACTGCAGACTACTTAAGATGGTTTTCAGTTGACCACAGTTTTGGTAGGTATAAGGCTCCCTAACAATTGCATAAGGGTTTGTAATAAAAAGATAAGAGTTTGTAGGTTGCAAAAATACAAGGAGTAGAACAACTGGATAAATAGCACTGGTGAAGAGAATGAAGGGTACAGACACAGTGACTGCATTTTACATGCTCAGCTCTCTGCAAAATCTCTAGCAACAATGCAGAAATAAGTCTGGGGTGAGATAACTGCATGAACTAATTTCTTTAAAATTTGAGAGGAACTTCCAGCAAAGGAGGAGGTGTTTTGTAAAAAGGCCAAAGGTGACAGTGTGAGAAATACACTAATGAGACAGTGAAGACTAGTATGACTGATAGAGTACATGTGGGCTGTTGCTCAAAGCAACTATAAAGCTGATTCAGTTCAGAGTCAATTGATCAGAAACTTTGAAGTGGACAATGAGTTTGCCTTTCATGCTGATAAAACTGAAAGCCAGAAGAGAGACACAGACATTATGTCAGCAAGAAAGATAATCCTCACAGTGCAATTCTGAATGAGCTTTTGGAGAACACAGTGGAAGTCGCAAGAGTCAGAGAGAGAAGGTGGCAACAGCTGAGGTGTGAAGTGATGAGATGCTGAGACAGTCATCAGAGCTAAATCTTCTGACATATAGGAAGAAACAAGATATTATAGACAGTCTTCACTTATGGATCCAGAGAGCTGGAAGTGGTATTCAAGTTAAAGGCCTATACGCCAGAAAGGGCAGTGTGGCATTCACTGTTAAAAGAGGAAGAAAGAAGTTTGTGAGACTAAAAACAGCCTGAATGTACTGTGGCAAGTGTAAGCTGTGGTAGCTTATACCTGTCACCTCAAGGAGGTGGCAAAAAGGTACTGATTTTAACTGGGTGTAGAAAGACAGACCAGCAATAGAGATGGCAAGTCATGAATCACCAGATGAGTGATTACACATATTAAGTCAATGCCAAATTCTAGATAAAGGAAATAGAGACAGGGCACACAGTAGTGAGGACTTCAGGTGGATGTATTAAATATCCTGAATGAACCAGGCACTTTGAGAGAAATAGCCAAGAATTAGAAGGCCCATTGGACAAAATGAAAAGCCAATTATGAAGCCTTGATTTTAGAAACAATGGAATGACTTGTATTGTCAGATGAAACTGAGAGGTCAAGGGTGGAACAGAAAGCTGAGCTTTGGGCAGCAGGAAGGCATACTCAGGTTTGGTCAGCACTTTCAGTGAATTGTAGACATCCACAACTTTGTAGACTGTTGTGATGATCAAGGGGGAAAATGAGGCTGTGCCAGAGACAAGGCTGTGGCAGTAGATAACAAATCAGTGAACTTTTAGAGAAGTGTAAAGAGTTTTAAACAACTCATTAAAGGAGAAAGAGGCATTGTAAGGGATATCTAAATCTACAGATGAAAAAGGAATGCATAAACATCATTTAGAAATTAAATGCTATTTCATCATTATAATTAATCATCACTTCCCATCCCTGGCAGCGTTCAAGGCCAGGCTGGACGAAGCTTTGAGCAACCTGGTGTAGCGGAAGCTGTCCCTGCCTATGGCAGGGTATTTGGAACTCAATGAGCTTTAAGGTCCCTTTCAACCCAAAACATTCTATGACTCTATGGTGAGATCTTGTTAGGATTAAGAAATTTTGTGTGGTGTTCTGAATAGGAATTCAGAATAAATTAGTTACTAGGAAGTCTTCTACCAGAATGTGAAGGCAGAGAACTCACTCCACTCCTCTGTCTCCCACTCACGATTTAATACCCACATACCGATTTATCATGTCTCTGATCCATCACAGCCAGCAACCTGCTATAAGCTTTTATTTACAAGGCAGATTGTTGTTGCTCCACCCTCGCGTGCTATGACTCAGGCATAATTTTAGGTTGGCTCAGCTTCCTCCATTTTGTGGCCTCATAGATGTACAGTCACAGTTTGTTTTTCTAACCACAGAAAATATAGGACATGACTTTCCAAGGAATAATTTGTCACCCTAGATGGACATTTAATTTCAAGAGCCAATTGTGAAGCCAAAAAAATTAACAAAAGAGCAACCTCCCCTTTTCTAGCTGGTTTACTGAGATGACATCTTTGAATTAGACACTGATATCGTTAGCTTTTAAAAGTTTCTTTAGCAGCATCTTTTCAAGTTCAGTGCTGAATTTACTGAACAGCCCTACATCTCCTTCTGTCATGACTAAAGAACAAAAGTAAATTTCCACAGTCTAATGAAGGCATGCAACTCAGTGAGTGCAAGAAGAATAAGAAGGTATAAGAGAAAGAAGAAAACCAAATAGACTCTACCACGGCTCTTTACGCTCCTTCCACCTTGATGGAACCTCTGCTGTATCACAATGAATGTCTGGGCAATCCTGCAGTGAACTGGATAGGAATCTGACTGATATTGGTTATTTTTCAGCACAGAACTCAACAAAAATTAAAATAACAGGGGGGAAAAAATCAATAAAAGAAGGGACTACTTCAGTTGCCAAAAAAAAGGATCATGGATCATTGCCTGGAGGGAAGACACAGCAGAGGGACTGGATAAATTAGCAGAAGAACTAGGAGCAAGAGATAAAACTGGTGATGTTACATTGAGTTTGATGCAATTTTAGCCTGCTGGAAGTTTAGTCTCATTCCTACCCTAAAACCCCTTACACATATATGTAGCAATAATATAGCTGAACATACAGTCATTCCAATAAGCCAATCAAGAAATGTTTTTAAAGGGTTTTTTAGGTTTGGGGGTTTGGAGATTTTTTAGATCACCTCAAGTGACTCATTTTACCCTATAGCAGCCATAAATCAGCAGATCCAATACAAGAGAAATGGCAGGGAGAGGGAAAGAGAAACTGCCTGTCTTCAATTAGATTTTATACCACACAGTAAGGGGACTAAGTCTAGTTAATAAAGGTTTAAAATACTACATTATAGTAAAGGTTGCCTACTGAGTCAAAAGAGGACTGGGAGAATAAGAAGAGGTAACAGATCACAAAATTAGGGAGTACTGCAAAGTATTCCTATTCATATTTGTTGAGTCTTCCAGGGGTGAAAAGTTAAATAAACTAGGAAAAGTTAGAGAGCACAGAAACAAGAGATCTGTAAACAAAGACAGCAACTAGTAAAAGAAACTAGGGAAAAAAACACAGCAGAAAAAAAAAAAAAAGGCAGTTGGAGAAAATGTATGTGTTTATTAGCTGCAGAGAGAGAACTGCCTGAAGAACATGATGATCTGCCAGAGTCCCTGGAAAAGCCCCAGTCGCCTGACCTGCAGAAGAGAAAGCTCAGGGGAGAGCAGAATGAAGAGAACAGAGAAGGGAGAGAAGGAAGTCAGGCTGATTTCGAAATATTACTTTTTAGATGTTGGGGATGGTTCTGGTGGGGCGTGATGGTGGTGGTGGTCTTGTGCAGACCTACCTCAGCTAGACTCAAATGTCAAGTTGAAATTCTTTATAAACTTTTCTCCTTTTCTGAGTCTCTTTCAATACACACACAGAAACCTACACACATACTTTCATTTGAGCAGTGCCAATACTATTTATTATCTCCACTGGGGATTTGCTGCAGTATATTTGATAATGCCCCAGCAACCCTGCCTCTGGCTGGGCTTTGGTTTAACACTGCCTTTTCCATTTTAGATTTAGAACTTGCAAGTCTGCACTCAGGAAACTGGAACAAAGTATGTCTGTAAAACACTGACACAAGTTTTGAACAGTGATGCTAATTTTTAGCTGTTGTGAGTGAAAATCCTAGTAAAGCTCAAGCCACGATTTCATGATAGAGGGGCCAGAGTACTCATTTTCATCTATGCATTTTCCCTTCAGCTGCCTTCCCACCAGGGCTTCTAGGGCTACACTGTGAAGCAGAAGAGTGAATCAATTTGAGGTAGAATTAATTTTCTTTCCTTTAAATCCACTCCCTTGTGTCATCTCACAACCACTGAAACACAGAGAGAAAATAGTGTGGGAACACAACCAAGCAGCTGGGGGAAGCTGAAGCAGTGGGAATTGTTAAAATGTGATCACTGACAAAGCCTCCCTACAACAAAAATGCAAACTCAGTAAGTAAAAAGAAACATAAAAAGACATATTTGCTTGCTACTAAAATCATTTTCCAATGTAAGTAAACTGTTAGGTAGAATAAGGTGCATTGCTGAACTAAGAGTCTTGGGAGGAAATGTGCATGTATACAAACAAAAGTGCACAGAGGAACAGAGGCCAGGGTGGCCAGGTATGTGCATGTATATAAACCACCCCATGGACAAAGATAAAACTGCACAATCTTCATTTTGGCATTTGTTATTCTTTTTTTATATAACTTCACTGCTGACACATTCATTCTCTTTAATATTTTTATTGTAATGACCTCTATATATTGGAGCAATTTCTTTTTTTCAAGAAAAGCAGGTTGGACACCGGAAACCAGTCTCACACGTTGTTTACTAACAAGTTTCATGACCCTTTTGCCATTGGATTTCACAGCTGCTGCTGCACTGTAGTGATGGGCTGTTGAAACTCAAAGGCCTTTAAATCTACATCCAGTTCTAGAGGGCAGATCATTGCAATGTGCATCTCCTTCATAATTTCCTACCATAATCTGTCCAGTCTTTCCTTTCTGTTTCTAAATTTTCTACCATAGGCTGACGTCCTTTTTTCTGCCTTACTACTTCTTTCTCAATGAAGTCAGGGAGCTGCTCCTTTGCCACTCTCCATGTATATCAGAAAAAACAGACAGCTACGGAACAAGGAAATGCAACCTCTCTCCCAAATTCGGTCTCAGCCTGTGGGAAAAAAATTGAGGAAGATTTCAGGAAGCTGTGAGATGAAATATGCTCCATAATCCTCTAACAGAAGCAAATCGAAAGGTGACTGGCTACTTAAGAGCTGTTAAGGCTGGGACTCTTGCACAGTGTGGGATTTCTTTTTTCTTTCTATTGATAACATTGAAGAAAATGCCCCAATATAGTGAACGAAACAATAACAACTAGAGAAATAAGTCCTTTTAATGAAGAAGATTCTGGAAGATTACTTAGCGTGCTCATAAACAATCCTACTTTGACATGCAGGAACATCTTGTGCGCAATTTCCATCAGCTGTGGAAATTCTCAGGATGATTTGACCTACCAGCTGTGGCTTCATCACCAAGTGCAAGCACAGACCTGGTGTGGTTCTGCTTTCTGATCAGATCACACTTACAAACTGTACTTGATATTTTCTATCATACCAAATATGTATACCTGGGACTTCAATTTTCAACCCTCTTCAACAGCAACTTTTTCCTTTCCTTCCACCGCAGGCTCATGAAGTGAAAAATCACAACCCCTCCCGAGCAATTTTTATTTCCTAGAAAGCTCAGGTTGGCATAACCCCAGCCTGAGACATGAAACGACGAAGTTATCATCCAGCACAGGTTCTACACACATCCAAGGCACCAGAACTTGAATTTGTTTCCTCCCTGCCCCTCAGCAAACTCGCCCGAGCCTCCATTCCTATACATACTTCTTCTGTCACACTGCTAACAAAGCCCAACCAACACGTGTCCCCAGCCTGCTCTGTATGATACATTACCAGCTAGTGATCATAGAATCACAGAACATAGAATCAACTAGGTTGGGAAAGACCCTTAATTCCAACCAAGACTGCAAAGTTCACCACCAAACGGTGTTATTAAGCACCTCATCCACACATTTTTTGAACATGGATGCTGATTCCACCACTTCCCTGTGCAGCCTGCTAAAGTGCTTGACAACCCTTTCAGTGAAGAAATCTTTTAGAATATCCAATCAAAACCTCCCCTGGTGCAGCTTGAGGCTGCTGCCTCTTGTTCTATCACTTGCTACTTGGGAGAAGAGACCTCTCTACTATCTCCTTCCAAGCAGGGACAGAGAACGACAAGGTCTCTCATCACCCTCCTTCTCTCCAGACTAAACAACCCCAGTTCGTCCCCTCATAAGACATGTCCTCCAGTTCCTTCACCAGCTTCACTGCCCTTCTCTTGACCCGCTCCAGCACATCAATGTCTCTCCGGTAGTGAGGGTCGCACAGCGGAAGAGAGGATTCGAGGTGTGGTTTCACCAGTGCTGAGTACAGAGAGATAATCACTGCCCTTGCCCTGCTGCCACACTATTTCTGATACAAGCCAGGATGCTGTTGGCCTTCTTGGCTGCCGGGGCACAAGCTGGCTCATGTTCAGCGGCTGTCAATCAGCACTCCCAGGTCCTTCTCCACTGAGCAGATTTCCAGCTGCTCTTCCCCAAGCCTATAGTGCTGCATGGGGTGGTTGTGGCCCAATACAGGCCCCAGCACTCTGCCTTTTTGAACCTCATACATAGGTTTGGACCATCCACCCAGCCTGCCCAGATTCCTCTGCAGAGGCTTCCTACCCCCCAGCCGATGGACAGTCCTACCCAACTTGATGTGTAAGCGTGCGCTGGGTAACTGCACAACCAGATCCCAAGCCACTCACGACCAGCTCCACATTGACCACACCGCCCGCGATGGCAGACGGGACAACACCGTCACCCTCCTCCGCACCGCCGAGCCCAAGCTACAGCCGCTCGGGGCGGACTTCTCTTCACCGCCCCCGCCCCTCTCTCGCAGGGAGAGCCCAACTCCTGCTGGGGAGCGGGAGAGTTCCCGGCTTCTGTGGCAGCGCGGAGGGGTGGGGAGGCGGCAGCCGCTCGTTCCTTCCGCCTCGCCGCTCTTCACTACGCTGCTCTGAGGCGACACTAGCCGCCCAGATGCGGAGGAGCGCTGCTCCAGGAGCCATTACATCCCTATACTCCCCGCTACATCCCTACACTCCCCGTCTCGCAGGAGCCGTGGTCTCGGCCGGAAGCGGCGGGCGGTGCTTGGCGCCGAGCTCTGGAGGCTGAACAATAGTCGCGCGGGGCGCTGTGAGGGGCGGTAGTACGGAGCGGGACCAGGCCGGACGGGACCGCGCGGCGGTGAGGAGCCTGAGGAAGGGGCTGTGAGGGAACGGGAGGGGAAAGAGTAGCCCAGCCTCCGGGGAGGGAAAGGAAAGGGATGCGCTGGCGGTGAAGCGAAGGGATGTCTCCTTCCCACTCTACCGCCTGCCTCCTCCCCCTCCGCCGAGGAAGAAACTTTCCCGGGACTCTCCCTCTCTCGTTCCGCCCGTTTTGGGGTGGGCCAGACAGGCGCGGGGCGGCGGTGCTTCCCCCGGGTGGCGGTTGAAATAACGGTCCCGTCCCTTGTCGTGTCGCGTTCCCCCACCCTTTCACCACAGGGCACTATGAACGAAGAACAGTTTGTGAGCATCGACTTGGACGATGACAACGTCTGCAGCGTCTGCAAGCTGGGGACCGAGAAGGAAACGCTCTCCTTTTGCCACGTTTGTTTCGAGCTGAACATAGAAGGTAACGCTTTACAGGAGTCGTCATGTGCGAGCTTCGTACTTACACTTCTTGGCTTAGAGCTAGATGCAAACCGAGCTTCTTTCTGAAGGCTTTCATAAAGGCTTAGATTTGGAAAGGTGTATATTTATACAGTTTTTTTTCCTGGCCAAACTAGTTTAAGTTCCTGAATAACTCATTTAATGTAAAGGTGGGTGCCCTAGATGCTGTAGATGTAAAGATACACCCCTCTTCAAAGAGCTTCTGAAATGCCCTGGCATTAATTTCATCTTCTGGTATTAGACCTCTGATAATTCAGGTTGGAAGGAGCTAATGTTCTGCATTTATTCAGGGTTTTTGCTCAGTAGTTAGAGGGGTCTTTGTGTAAAATTTGCTTCAGTTGCAAATTTTAAAGCATTATTGGGTTTATTTTGGCTTTTAAAATTACTGTTTTATTACAAATAATCAGAAGATTCTTTGTTTTTGCTTTCATAAGATGACATTGCATCTCATCTGATAAAGCTGGGTTCGTTGTCAAAGCTTCTTAAATGCTTGCAAATTACAAAGTAGGAACTTTGTCCATCTTTTAACAAACCAATCTTGTACTATCATTTTGGTCTTCAGTATGGTATTTTTAGAATTTCAAACCTTCTTTTGTTAAAGAGTTTGCTCATCTTTTGCTCTTCTTCATATATGAATCAAGTGTTGGTCATGAATGAACAGAGGATTAGTTATTGCTCTTTTAAAAATCAAATAACAAAATTTTCAAAGGTATGAATATTGTTGCTTGATTTGAGGGCAACAAAGTAGTTTGTTCCATTTATATAAAATAGTATTTGCCAATTGTACATGCATGTGACTGCCTGGAGTAATCTGTATTGATAGAAGGCAATTGAATATGAAGATCTTCACACAGTTCTGTGAATAATCCCTTTTTTTTGTGACAGATAGTAAGGTTTGTTCTGTCTCTGATATATATGTGGGTATGCAAAAGGTCTTAATTCTGTTTGAGTGGAAAGTACCAAGAGACATAAGCACTGTACCCAGTCATCTAGTTGCTTGTTCCAAACACTAGAAGCATAAAACTGACTCAAATGTAGAGGGCTATAAGGATATGTATTCCATACAGGTTCTAGTATGCACCTCACTTTAAGGTCTTTGTTGCTACTACAGGCAATATGTTTTAATCTGAACAACTTTCATACTTCAGTAGCAGTTTGGATGCTGTATGTTTCTGTTTAGAAGAGACGTGCTTTCTGATAAAACTCAGAGCAACTGTCTGACCTCTTGAGTTTTCTTACAGCTTTAAAATAGGTTTACTGTTCTCTGTGTGAAGATGTTTCTCTCTCTAGGCTTTAAAATGAGGAAGAAAGCTCATTGACATAATGACGATGAAGTACTTTGGTTACGTTCAGAATCTAGTTTTGTTTTGACAGCGTTGAAACAGATAAAACAATGCATTAAAAAAAATACTGGATGTTTTCTGTCCTCTCTTTTTTGAGGTAAGCTGTGGATTTGTCAAAGTTACTGCTTTACAAAATAAGCATTCGTTTTAGCTGGAACAGTTGAGGTTTTTTTCTGGAATTCTGAAGTAGTCTTGATAATAGTAAAGACAAATCTCTGCAGCACTCTACTTTGCATAATCTTCTAAATTTTTGGTTAATTTTAAAAGAAAGCTGCTTATACAGAGTAATGATGAAGGCTCACCTGAAATTACAAGAATTCTTGCAGTCTTAATTTCTATTTTGCACAGTAAAAGCATTAATACCTTTGATTATTATAGCATCAAAATGCCTCAGTTTCTCATCCTGTCTTCTGTGTACCACTTTGAAAAATGGTACTGTTACTGCTTATAGGGAGAGGCAACTTAAATTGGCGGAGGCTGCATAAGTGACTTTATAAGGAGCCATTATATGACTTTTCAGCTGAACCACTGCATGAGCCAGCCCTTTACTATATCCACACACTCTTCCTATTTTTGACATATCTACCGCATTCCTGTATTTTCCTGTGACAGAAGTCGTGATTTATATATATCTAAAATAACAATTTTTTGGCAGACCTTGGTAGGAAATGAAATGGATCAATCATTAACTCAGAATGTTAGACTGGATATTTTCATATTGATCTCTTGCTTATGTTTTAATAAAGTTCAAGTGTATTGTAGCTACACTTTGAGCAGAATCAACTGTAGGTTTTATCAACTCTGTAGATGTGCTAACTCACAAAGAAGTGTTCCTCATTAATAGTTTTCCTTTTTGTCCAATATTTTATTTAAAAATCCAAGCAGTTTAAATACATACATAAATTTAAGTAATCCAGGAAGCAAAATACCCTACTCTAAAAAGAGAATCGTGCAACAGCTAGAATAGTGCTTAAGGCTTGCTTATTCTTAGTGTTGGTTAATGTGCATGTGTAACTTCTCAGTGAAGTAGGAAATAGCAGGCAGGCTATTAGGCACATCTCAGCATCTTGCAGGATGCTTAAGTACTCCTGCTGTTTGCAGCACCCTGTTAACTTCCATGTGTTAAGGGCTGTCTGACTTAAGGGGAATGTGTAGTGCTGCTTCCATCTTTCCAGACCATCCAGTCCTCACTAGGAGGTGGGTCAGGATGGAAGGGAGCATTGCAGATACATTTGCAGGTGATGGTGGCAGTGTTAGATTTGCAGTTAGACTCAATGATCTTGGAATCATTTACCTTGGAAAGGACCTTTATGATTCCATGAGTGAATGTATGAAATTATGGAAGTAGGTGTCCCAGTTTCTTTTTTTAAAAGGGTGTCATATTCTAATGCTTTAACAAATCTCATGAGATCAAATCGGTTTCCTTTCTTATTGCTTGAAGCTATCTATGATAAATCTACATACTTTGAGCTGATTTAGCCCAAGGCTTAATCACCTGAACCCTCTCTAAGACTTTCTCAAATGTGTATAAACAAAGCACTACAGAAAGAAATATACTTAGCTGTACTGAATAACATTGCAGCTTAGTGTTGGTGAATTTTTGTGTCCTCTGATACCTCAGAGTTCAACAGCTGTACAAGTTTGCTTGTGTGTAGATGGTGATGTTGATCATCTTGGTTAGCCAAGATGATTAATTGGAAATGAGTGAATTGGAGACCGTCTCCATGTCTAATGACTCAACAGACTTTTTCCTGGATCATTGTTGTGATATGTCTTGTCTTTACTTTCCTGATCTTTTTTTTTTTTTTTATAACTGTTACTATGTTTGAACAGTAGCTTGATAATGATAAGTAAGTGAGGAAAAAAAATCAAGTTATTCTTAATCCTTTATAAGGAAGACTGCTGTACAGAAAGCTTAGTCTGTGGTCTGCCTTAAATAACTGCAGTTTCTGAATGAGGAAGTTCCTGGGCTGCATCAAGAGGAGTGTGACCAGCAGATCGAGGGAGGTGGTCCTGCCCCTCTGCTCTCCTGAGACCTCACTTGGAGTATTGTGTGCAGTTCTGGTGTCCTCAACATAAAAAGGACAT
>JASSUY010035194.1:0-37699 GCA_032466535.1 Forpus xanthops | reverse complement strand
TGCATTCTTTCGTTCCTCTTCCCATTCCCCCCCCCCCCCCCCCGAAGTGGGGGTGGAAGAAGGTTGGGAGGAGTGAGTGGGCAGGCAGACTGATTTACACCTGAAACCACAACACATGAATACAAAGAGCAGAAGTGAACAACTTATGCAAGGCTGATGAGGCATCATCACCCTTTAATTTGCTGATGCTGAGACAATTCAAAAGCTTGGAAAGATCTAGTTCATTGCAGGTGCACACAAAACAACTTTAGGCAAGAAGCAGCAGGCATGAACTGACACAGAAGACTGTTAGCTGTGAAAATGCAGATGTACAATAGCATAACCCATTTAGGTTGTCAACTGCTTTCCTAAAATAGCTTTCAAGGACCAGAGCCCAAAACTCCCAGCTGTTGAGTACTGCATGTCACTGATGGTTTTGATCGATCCCAGAGTTCTAGAGCTAAAAAGTCCCATTCAAAAAAAACAAAAACCTCCTCAAACCAGTCTCACCCACAACTCATAAAAACACAGTCTGAAATCATCTGCAGGGACTGCATTGCTTTAAGGCTGCAACCTTGACTCAACTTCTGTTAAAGTCACAGCAGCCTCTTGCACGAGGCATTAGAAGTCCAGATGTGTTTGCCACAGCCATTGGGGATCCCAAACATGTCCTAGCCTTGCTCTATCATTTCCCGTGCCTTCCTTTCACCCTTTTACATGACAGAGGGCTTCCCATTCTATGTGAAATATGTATGTCAGGAAATAGATGCACCCAGGTACCAGTATGTAAGTATTCCAGGGTACACCCCAGCAAAAAGTGGTTATACCAGCCTGCATTCTCAATGAACAGAACCAAATTCAGACATTGTCTTTATTTCACATTTGTTTGGCTTTCCCTTTAACCTGGTGTGATCTTGTAACTACTGGCCTTAGATTACCATGCTTTTTCTTTCATTGGTTTCAAATTCATCTGGATGAATTTCACCAAATGAAAGCTACTATCATCCCGTAGACAAGATAACATTAAAAAGGAAGCCTGAGCAATTTCTACTGCATCTTTCAGAGTCCTAAACGCTTGTTACCTCTCCGAATGCTAAATCAAGCCAGGTACAGCTAAATAACTCAGCTGCATGCTGAGGCATTTGCCAGGAATTCAATCCACCTCTCTCAGAAACTTCATAACAGCCTCATGCACCTAAGCATGCAATATTCACACACACAAAATGCTAGCTGAGGTAAAGCAGATATGTGGAGTACTCCCTGTGTATGCAAGAGAAAGAGAAATATCAGCCCAAGTTTGCTGAAAATTAAAAATAGGTACAGATTCTCCTGGGGATGGTGCTTGTTCATCACTGTTAAAATTTCAGATTACATTTCAGTTTATCTTGTGCCACTCCTGCTTTCTGACAAAAATCTGCAGTATCCGACCTGCCAGGCTGGGATTACTTTTATACTTATCCTAAGTTAAAAGATAAAGTTCCTTTGACCAGTTGATGAGTAAATGGCTGGTAGTTTTCTTATCTGCTTACAATTATTCAGTTATTATAACTGCATGTAAACACCTACTCATATATAGGGAGGGGTGATGTTATGGAAGTGAGACATTTTTTCATCTCTGTGAAGAGTGATGAATCCCAAGGCTGAAGAAGGTCACAGTTAAATACAAAAGGCAGAATGAATTAAAGTACCCACAATCCTCTATTTGTTTGACACATCATCCAGTGAAGCCAGCAGAAGTTCTTTCCAGTGGGCTAGGGACCAGATCCAAATCCTCTCCCCCTCTCTCTTTCACAGGGACCTAACACACCTTCCATTACAGAAAAACAAGACAAAGTAAAACAAAGTGTGAGTGTACTGGAGAGAGAAGGAATAGTAAAGTTGTTAACAAGATGCAAATTCATCCTAGCAATGTCTCTGAATTAAGCTAAACTAAGGTAACCCTGCTGCTAAAGAGGGCTGTTCTGCCACACTCCTCACTCCCTCTCATCTCTCCTCTGTCAGAAGTATACTTACCACATAACTTTATACGACACTGATCTAGTAGCAAACTAACCCAGCAAAAAAACCAAAACACTCAGTTTTTTATGGTTGTTTTATTACTGCATTTAAACCATTAGTTCTTCCTGAATGGGCACACAGTAACATTGTGCAGTCACAGACCCTAGTACAGAGGATGTAGCAAGGCTGAGGGGCTACTACCTTCACTGGCATCATGTTGACCTTAGGTCTGCTTCAACTGGCTGTTAAATTTCCCTCTTATTTGTAGAAGTATTTTGCTGCAGCAATACAAAAATACAAGACATGTATGGGATGGAATAGCTCACTGGAAAAGAGGCAAAAAATAAAGGAATCTACTACAAGAAATATCCATCCTCCCTGCTTCTCCCAATCCCTATGTTCAAATGAGCCATTACACACCACCTGCTTTAGCCACAGAGTAGACATCAGGATTTTGTTCTGCACAACCCACTTGGATGATGCTCTGAAAAGGCTTTCATTGACTCACTCCACTTAATTGGTAGAAGAGCAAACACAGAAGAACCTGGGGTTTTGAGATAGTAAAAGACATTTTGTTCAAAACTAGGATTACTTGATAATAAATCCATTTGCAAGCAGATAATGCCAGCAAAGAGGCTAGAAATAGGAAGTGTATGTTAAATAAAGCAGGTTACTAACAAAAAAAAGGGAGATTTGGATTTAGTTTGAACAAATAAGCCAGGGTTTAAAGGTTACTGTACTAAAGCAAAGTATAAGACAAAGCAGACTGTTATTCTATTTGGTGTAATATGCAGTAAACTGAACACTTGTTATTTCTACACTACATTTTTTTGTGTACCATGTTTTGTGTGGTAAATATTTAAGTACATTATTACTCTTCACAGGATACAGAAAAGAGCATTCAGATTAATTTCAGACTTAATATTTAAATTCTCCTGCCAAACTGAATGCTCTGGGTATGGAAGAGGAAACTTCACAGCAAGCTGATTCACCCAAAGAAGCAGAGATACTACACTGACCTAAGTAAACAAGTTAACCTTGCCAGTATTCTGACTGATCCCTCAAAGTAAACTGTAATGAACTGAAAAGGAATAGGTCTATGGACCAACCCCAACATTTAGAAGGTGCAGGAATTATTATTTCTGTAAGTACAACTTGGGAAATTAAGATAAAACACAACTATAATCATTGCTACTAAAAGAAATATAACTTTCTACTCATGATGCTCAGATCAATACTGTCAGATGTTCAATTTTTGCTTGCCTTAGACACTCTTTTCAGTTCCACAGTTATTCCCACCACTCCTCCGCTTTCTCCCTGCAACCATGTTTCATTCAGATAAGCTATCCAACTTCTACTCTTAAATAAGAGAACACTGCTTTGTTGTAGCCCTGCCATTTACTGCTGTTATTTTTTCCCTGTATAGATGGAAAGAAATACATAATCAAATATGTATGTGCATTTCTGCTGGGTGTTTCCAGGCAGTAGCCAACTTCTGCATCATCATTCCCATCAAAGGGATACATATGACACACATCCGAGAAATAATACATGAAGAGATGATCAGAACTATTCAACTCCCATCTAAAATAAAAACAGGTAGCAAAAAAATCTGTCCATGTGCAAAGCTCCACAAGTGGTATGGGGGGACAGGGAGGGAAGGCATTTTTTACCTTCCTATTCCTAATGTCTTTCAACAAAATGCATTACTTTCTTCTGAAAAAAGGATAAGAAGATTATATTCAGTCTTTACTATTAATTGCAATGTAAGCTGTTATAAAAAGGTTTCATATCTCACAACTCCCACACAGGTAAGCTCAGTCAAAGCCACAATGCTGGCCAAGGTAACACTCCACAGTAAAAAAGGTGTTAAATCAATAGGCCAGCAGTAAGCCCAATGCTATCTAAAAAGCCTTCCTTACTGTATGTGACCTGAACACAATGAGCCAACATTGCCACATGCAATTGAAGAAGCCTTTTAAAACTGTGGGATAGCACCATAGATTAAGGCATATCTGTCAAAATATAACTTTCCATAAGATATTTGGCCAGTCTAGAACATAGAGAGTTCTTAAGACTTAACTCAGAAGTTATCAGTACACATATTTATGACTGTCTTTAGTTTTTATCTTAATTGGTACTAACTACAGCATCATCTTAGTAATTATCTCTCTCAAAAGCACTCCATTAGATAGCATGGATGTAACGGGAGCCAGAATTCAGTAGATGGAATGGGCAACCTACAGAGCCTTTGTACATGGGAAAAGTATAAAAGGTTGGGGTTTGTCCTAATTACATTGAAATAAGCAGATATTCTCTTTAGCAACAGATAAACTTTCTAGGCACAAGAAGGAAAATTAGAAGGTCAGAAGGATCCACTAATACCTTTAGGCTATTCTCAGGTACACAAACAAGTATTATAGTGACTCAGTGTACAACGATCACTTTGCAAATGCGGGTCTGCATTCCCCAGGCACTCTGGTTGCAGCTCCATTTTCCTGTTCTCCACACAGCTTGTTCCACAAGCTCTCCTCCATATCCAGTGTCTCTGCAGAAATCACTCTGATGGGTTGCAATTGTAAGGGACAAACGATTCTTGATTCGACAGACAAATCACTGCTTCAAAGCATTTGATCAGGTAGGAAGATGCCTGTAATTCTGACATGCAGCTGACCCTCATTTGCAATCAACAGGCCTGTGAATTTTTAATTGCAGACTCCCTCTGTGCTAAAGCTGTCAGCTGGGGTACAAGCCCTCAGGACATAGCTCTCCAGGTATTCAGCACAACAAGAGGTTCTTGGCACACAGAACAGAGCTTACTCCAGAGTGGACTCTATGGGACAGTATGCTTCACAGGAAGGGGGGAGCAAAAAACAAAATCCACACAAAACCACCCCAAAGCCCCCACACCCATACTTCCTCCCCATTCAAAAGAGGACAAAAAGCCCTGCAGTCACAGAGTCAAATGGCAAAATGGTTCCTGTACGGTTACAGAAGGGATAAACCTGACCCATATGCTGGACTGGAATAGATCAGAGAGATGACCACTGCTGTATTCCAGTGATTTATCACCAATTAATGGTGATTCAGAAAGAAGAACTGAAATACAAGGAGCTGTCCAGCTGCAACCATGTTCCCAGCCTTCTATTTAAGCTCCTACCTGCCCTTTTATACACCTGCTACTGCCATATCCAAATCCAAGATATTGTTTACACATTATATCCAAAGTAACACACAATATGGTATTTTTACTGCTACTTGGAAACTGTCTGAAATACACCACTGTCTCTGGACCTACCTCTTCCCTTCTTACCCCCTTTACATGGATAGTTTGCCCTTTTCTCTGCCTATAGGTGCCAATACAGGAGCGACACCTCAGGCGTGAAGGGTGTGCTGATGTATCACTCTGCAGAGCAGTTTGCTCATTTATTGTATTGCAAAGATTTCAATTTTTGCTACAACACTTTACTATTTTCATAGTATAATACTGTTTAATAGAAACTATTCTTTACAGTGTCCACTATAACCAAATATAATGTACTTGAGCTGTCACCTTAATATGCGGTATTTATTTGAATTAGATCCCATTGTGCTGTCTCACTATTTATGGAAGTCACTTCTTAAAGATGCCAATGCAGTTCTTCAAAATGCATTTCCATTTTATCTCATGGCATATATTTCCATTTTCCTAGGGTCCTCTTCTCATCAATACCTCCACTCGTTATGTGATCAAATCTTCCCCTTTTATCACATAAAGTGTATTAGTCATCTGCTGTAAGAAAATTGGGAAGTCTGGAGTTGCTGTCTCTTCATTTAAGGACTGACCAGGAGCCTTCAGTCATGATGAATAATGATAAAAAATTAGTCTAAAATCCTTCTCCTCCCACCTCCTGCTTGTAAATTCTATGCTGAATTCTACCTCCTGTCAGATTTATCTGTCAGCTCCCTGTAAATCAACCGCTAAAGAATGTTATCCATCAACAAAAAGGACTGCAATAACAATAATGTTTCTGTTAGTACTGCTTGAGAAATAACAAAGACAAGCAGCACTGAAGCTTCGCTAAAATTAATTTTTGGAAAAAGTGCTTAAAATTTTAAGAAAAAAAAACTTTGCAAAAACTATCAAATTTAAACTGTATTTTAATAATTTATGGGTTTAAATAGAATCACAGAATCATAGGATAGTTAGGGTTGGAAAGGACCTTAAGATCATCTAGTTCCAATCTCCCTGCTATGTCCAGGGATATCTCCCACTAAACCATGTCACCCAAGGCTATGTCCAACCTGGTCTTGAACACCGCCAGCAATGGAGCGCCCACAACTTCCCTGGGCAACACATTCCAGTGTCTCACCAAAATCAAACTACCAAAAAAACCTAACACAGTTAAAAATTGCGTTAAGGTGGCACGTGAGGATAGTGGAGACTTGGAGAGAACAGTAATGTTTTACACTCCCTCTCAAGCCAATTTCAAAATGGAACATTAACTACAATGGGATGAGTATCTCCATAATAATTGAATAAAACAGTCATTAAGAACCTAATTTCTTGTGTAGCCTGTAAGATTTAGAATTTTTAACTAAATGAGGAATCAGTGTTCAGCTAAATTGTGAGAAAAATGGTTTGATGTTGCAGTGCTAAACGCGGGAAAAGATAAACTCAGATTAATTTCAGCTCATAAGCTAACAGGCTCACAAATGCATCCTTACCCACAAGGTAAGAAAAAAACATGAACTGAGTCAGTATTCATGATGCAAACCAACCATTCAACAAGCATCAGGCACTTGTCTCTTCAAGGCAGGAGGTCGAGACACAGCACTCAGCATCTCATTACCTTTTTATTCGGGTGAAACCAAGAACCCTTTCCAGCCACAGTTACTGCCCAGTGCAGTCCAACACATGGCTAAGTACTACTGAGGATATTTGTAATTCATTTACAGACACTCAGACCATGACACCAATGTCCTCAAGAAAACACCCAAAATCCTCAGGGTCACCACAGACATTCCCAGTCACCAAACCAAGTTTTTGGGATCTGGGCTGGCTCGGCCAGGGAAATAACTCTACTCACAGGCACACCAAGGAACTCTAGTGAAGGGTACTACACAGACACAACCACCACACGTGTTGAAATACCAATTTTACACAATGTAAGAGCCTGACTAGGAGGTTGCAGCAAGATGTCCCCCTTCTGGGTGAGTCTATGAGAAGCTGGTAGCAAACCACTATAACACACTGAGAGTGGTGATCAGCAATGACTTCTAACAACCAGCAAGGGCCTTCGAGAGAAACTGCTTAGCTTAATTCTAGGTGGGAAAACACTCATATTTCCAGGGCTGCAAATTGAGTCAGTTATAAATAATTCATAGGTACTTGCTGTGAGAGACAATATAAGCAGCCACTGGCAGTACTCTGCAAGAAATTGTGGTACCGATAAGCTGAGCACAACTTGATTCTCCTAAAACTACTTTTGCTGCAAAACCACGGTGTTAGCAGTTGCTGGGCTACTGTAGTCAACAGCACTTCCATACTAAGACTCAATTTGGGTCTTTGACCTCACAGCTGACTGAATTGCCAATTCAGGGACCTTGTTCATAACTTAAGCTTACGCTGCCAGTACTCCTGGCTGTCAGCAGCACCACACTAATCAGGGCAGCCAAATCCAATGCACACTGAAACCTCTTCTTTTCCAGTTGCTACTCATCGATCTACCAATCCCATTTGGGATAATGAGAAAATACCAAGACGGTCTTCAATAGGTCGAAACCAACATCTAAATAGTGCCCAGCTACAGTATTAAATAGATGCAGTCTCTAATAGGAGGATTTCTCCTGCTCCTTGAATCAAAAATGGTCAGTACTACCCAATTTACTCACTGCATTACTATCCAAATAATGAAACACAACAAGATGAAAAGGCACACTTTAAAAACAGTTTAGTCTCTACTCATGCAGGCAACTGAACAGAGTGTGGTTGGGCCCTAGAGCTATCAGCGAGCATCCTCTCCCCTTATTATAAGCCTACCTGAAAGAAGGATGTGACAGACTGGTGGAAAATGCATGTACCAAATGCATACATAAACCAATACATACATAAGCATGCAAAAAGGAGATGGAGCCTGTGCTCTTGTTTTTACACAACCATTTAGTTTCTGAACTGCTCTTCCAGGGCAGGGATAACAGAGGCTCAGCACCTTCCTTCCATCTCTCTCGTATATCTGGTGCCATGTCCCAAATGACAGCTGCAGACTCCAGTACAGAAATCATCTCTGTAACAAGTCACTTAAGTATTGCTGATGTGTGCAGTGAGTTAATTGCATCTAAAATTCATTTTATTAGCAAGAGACTGCCCAAGATGGTACAGGAAGCATCTGGTAGTGCAAGAAATACAGCTTGAGGTTTCCAAGCTCAGGAAGCAGCGTTTAATTTGTGCTCTCACCAGCAGCACATGTGACTATGGCCACTCACAGCAAGAAGATGCAGATTATTATCCTAGGAGTCCTGAGGTACAAATGAATAATAGAGCTATTCCAATTTAAAATCCCAGATGGAGAATTGCTTACAAGCGCCTGATAGCATAAAAGTTTTACCCTCCCATCACACTCCCTAAGGGAAGCAGCATAAATGCTTCTAACTGGAAGTTCTGCTACCAATAGCTAGTTTTCCCTCATGCCTTCAGAAAGCCCATGCATCATACGGCTTTTAACTAGCGGTTTATGTCGCATCCGCTCCTAATGGCTCTGTGAGAAAATACCAAATTAAAACAGCAAAACACCAACCACTTGCAGTGATTATAGCTGCAATTAACTCACTCTATGTATCAAAAATATTAATCAGGCAATGAATTTGGGGCAGTCCCGAGAGCAAGCACTGAAGAGCATAAGGTGTTTGGGCAATCAATGAAAAGATAAAAGTCAGAGTGAGTACAGAATAAGAGAAATGCACTTTTTCTGAGCTCCTTGTAGCTTAAATGCTGAACAGGGTAGTAATACCAATCTGCTACCACAGCTTACAAAAGGCTGTTCTCAGCAGAACTTAAACATTTCCCATGCACAGCCTTCACCAGTAAAAAGAAAAAAGTACTAGAGGTCCTATTCCCTATTATAACATGCACCAGTGATTCCTGAAACAGCAGGCAAAGCAGATGTTGCACTAACTTCCATGCAATGGTATGTGACAGCCACCTTGATTGTCCTTTTCCAGCTATTCAATTCAGTTACCAGGGAAAGTGGTGACACAGACACATCTGCAAGTTCCATGTGTTCCCATAAATCAAGCATTTATGCCTTTTTTTCCCAGGAAAAACAAACTCGATTTGGAAGATACTTAACGGAATATCACAGCAGCAGAAGCACCAGCAGGTGTGATATAACATGGCTCCTATATCTGCAGAGCAAACTAACTGCCTGACAACACTGAGCATCTGAACATGCCTGTGGATTCACATCATTGTGGGGTAAGTGGGAAATAGCCCTATCCAGTTATAATATAGGAAGATTCATGAGGTTCATGCAAAGAGGAAATCTATCAGCTGCAGTAAGCTGTCGCCGGTTCTGTCCAGCCACAGATCTGCACAGAGATCATCTTCACTTCCTACAGTCCAATATCAGTCACAGGCAACAAATAAGAATTAACAACTTAAGATCAAAAGCCAATGGTTTTGTGTTAATATGAGATACTTGCAACACAAGTTAATATAATTTACTTTTACCCAAAAATAATCCGCTCAAGCCCTAACACCTGCACTAGTTCCAGACATGGAAGAATCTAAGACAGACAGGAATGGGAAAAAAACAGAATGACATGAAGAACAAAAAAAAGAAGTTAACTTCACAAAGACAAAAGTCTCGCTTTCCAAAGCTGGTAACAAGGAGCAAAATTTTCAGTGCAAGACATTTGCCTTTCCTGCTCTCAAAAGCCCTTCAGTCTTCCCCTCTCTGTAATTTTTCTTAGAGTGAAAAATGCATAAGGAAAAAAAGTCTTTTCTTTTAACCAGGCAGAAATAAATGTATTGTGCAATATTGCCGCTGAAGTTCAAGAGTAGGGGAATCCACTTTGTCACAGTCACTTTCAATGAACACTCCAGTTTATGACAAGTTTCATAAATATTGCTTAATTCAACATTTATGAAAGTACTGAAGATAGATGAAAGGTGCAGAAATAGGAATCTCACCAATCAATCATCCTGTTGAATATGGGCACCCAGAATGACAAGAATGAAGATAGGCTTTTCATGTACACATGGTTTACCAGATAGAATGATGGAATATTCCTGCATTTTTAATCAAAATGTTCGTACCATTGCACCATCCCATTCAAATTATTTCCTTCCGCCACTGAATATTTGCACTCTTTTCTCTTTGGGATTAAGTTGCTTGCAATGTTTCACATGAGGAAAGCAAACATCCTATGTGGAAAGCGCTCGATATAAGATTGACAGAGGAAAAACTTTTGGGGTTTTCTTTTTGCAAAAAACCTTTTCAAAATGAATGCTCAGAAGTGAACCCAGAGGCCCAACTTGCACATAACATAACAAAGGAGAACAAAATGGTATTATGCCAGATCAAACACTTTGAATCTTGAACTACATATGCTAGAAAAGTTTTGGGGCAAAGCTTACTTTTTAAGTGATGATTTTTTAATAGCTTTTTGTACAAGAAATCTTTCCCAGAAATTATGATCCTAAGTACAATCATGCTAAAAAACTGATTACAACCTGAATATTCAGGTGAAACTGCTCTAAAATGCCCAGCCAAGGCAGATACTGCCTTCTTCCTTCTGTGAGGTTCTTCATAGGCTAAAAGCCCAATCTGTAATAGAGCTGAGAACCTAACTTAGACAGCTCTTCTCTCAGGGCTCCAAATCATGAGCAATGTGCAGAAAAGCTTTATTTATTAGCTCCAAATGAGGAAACTTTTTCTGTCCTTTCTCTACAAAAACAACATGTGACATCAGTCCTACTTGGTACAAAAGGTAGCAGATTGGAATTTTCCTTTGACATTTTTGCAGGCTCCAAGAAGCAAGTTCAAGTTTCTAAAATGAAGGAGAAACCAAACTCTTCTGATTTTAATATTAACTGAGTTCTCCTTCAATGAAACTGTAAAAGTTTAAGGTCAAGACTTAAGTGATAACATATGGTGCAAGAAACACTGTTATCAACTTGATGAGTTATTGCAACTAACCACCCAGATTACCAAACTATTTTCATTGAGTTGAACAGCTGGAACTGAATGTAGATTTGTGGTAATTTCACAAGTGGGAACATTTATCACAGTGAAGTTTCAAATGATACCAGCCAGTTAATACCCTGTAAGTGCCAATGTTATCCTTCTATACTTGGAATATCTAGTTGAAAGGTAATGACTCTCTTAAAATTTTGATTGTTCCCATTTGATTAATAAGGCAAGCTCATAGTCTGTAAATAGTATGAGACAAAGGCATAGGTACCGCCACTTCTGCACTGGATTCTTAAGTACTTCTTACTTTGCTGCTTCAGTTCTGCACACAGAGCAGTAAAGATAAAATAATAATAATAGTCAATTATTTCTAGAGCCACAAATGACTCTACAGAATGGCAGTTACTTCAAGCCCTTACTGTCTGACTCTTCATTTGGTGCAACAGAACAGTTCAGCACCATTTGTTACAAAAGCTTCAAACCTCCAACTGAACAGTATTAAGACATCCTGTAAGATATATTTAACTGTAACTTATTAAAAATTATGTAATTTTGTTCTCATCATTGAAAGATGTACATTCACAGGAATAAAAGAAGGAAAACGTTCTTTCAATTTCTGGCATTTGACAAGTTTTCCAAAATAGTAGAGAAGAGGAAACCTATTCATGAAGTCTTTCCACAACTTAAAAAGGTCTTGCCAAGACAGGTGAGGCAACTCTAATCACCTTAGAGTCAGCTACTCCATCACTGAACTGATATTACAAAGCAGGTGCATGAAACACAGAACAAGCAAAGCCATGTGGGTTTATGATGCTGTGTTGGATGCTTTAAGACTTAACAAGTTTTGTGTTCTGGTTTGGGTTTTCCCTCTGGATTGCAATATCTGTAACATCTGTATCATCACCTTCAACTGTACATTATCTGCTGTCTAATAGGCTGAGCCTGTGTTTTAGTTTCTGCCTGACAAGGAGTACGTGTGGAAGAGAGCACAGAAACCCCAGACATTTAGGTTCATGAAAAACTACAGGAATTTAAATTGTCGAACGCACCACCACTTGCTGCATTTAGCCAAAACTGACCTGCAGATCCAGTGCTGGTTAGAAGCAGAGCACACCACTCAGCACAGACCTGCACACAGGCACCTTGGTCACACATTGCCCTTCTCCTTCGGAAACAGTGCTAAAACCTCCCAGCAGCTAACCTGGCCTTCCTGCCACAGCTGTGCCCCTACAAATAACACAAGTGGACAGCACTGAGCTTTAACATATGGCAGAGGAACAGACACCAGAATGGGCTTCACCCCCACCACCCTGGGGCACTGCATGTCCAGTCATATACAACAACAGGGATCAAAGTCACATAGATTGGCAGTAGGGACAACTTTTGGGCTCCTTTGGCTACCCATCCTCCTCATAGGCAAAAATACCACAAAATGTGACTTGCTTGCATCTAATGAAAACTATTTCTAATTTACTGGTGGGGGAAGGGGAGGAAATAACCAATAAAATAAATGCAGGCTGATTATTTTGAAAAGGACAAAGCAGAGGTGACAGAGGTGTAATTGTTAGTCACCCTTACAGCACTTTCCAGTAGAGCTATTTAACATTTGATTCCACTGATAAGAAAAATAAAGTTATTATGAAGCTGTTCCGTCAGCCAGAAGTCCAGTGAATCATTTATGAACATGTACCCAGGGCTCCCCTCCCTTCAATTCTCTTTTCCCATCAGAAACTGAAGCTGGTTACCTTTTTTTTTTTAACTGTCGCTTTTATTTCTTAAATCAACCTGAAAAGAATAAAATATTGCATGGGCAGAAATACAAAATAAATGTTTGTAGCGCTGTAATTCTTCGAAATGTCAAAGAAAAAACATAGAAACGTATGCTCGGTAAGTTTTCAGCTGAACTTGGCATGACAGTCTATCTATTATTTAAAAGATGTTGAAGCTCAATTCATGAATTATTAAATTTTTGTTACATTTAGTTTCCAAGTGAAAAAGAAAATATTTCATTCAATAAAGGAAATGCAGCTTGCGCTATAGGACTTTCATAAAAACATGGGATTTAAAGTCCTGAAGTTACTCTAAAAATATTGAAAGAAATTACTAGTCCAAACTTCATAAGTAGCCTTACTGCCTCATTAAAAGGATGTCCTGTAAATCCAATAACCATCAACAACCCTTCAGCATTCCAACACCCACTGCACAAACATGCTGAAATTCCCTGCAATGCAGTAGAGGGGTTAGCAACAGCTGCTTCACATGAAGCTCATGAACTTCTAATTCATGCAAGCTGCAGAAGTCAAACGTCCTCTGGATCCAACTGTCCTTCCCACATTTCTCATGACCAACCTGAAAAGACTGCTCACACCACTCTAATGGTATGCTTTGCCAACAGCCAAAACAAAGCTCTCTGTTGCACTACTACATCTTGAGCTGGCAAATTTTGATTACAAACTGTACCTAAGGTATCTGAGAGGTGAACAGCTGCCTGCTGAAGAGGATCCAGGCTGTCGGCCTGATAAAATGCAGTGGGTCATGAATCTAGTCAAGAATCACAGAATAGTTAGGGTTGGAAAGGACCTTAAGGTCATCTAAATCCAATGCCCCCACCACGGGCAGGGACACCTCACACTAAACTGTGCCACCTGCTCATGGCCACCAGGAAAATTTCAGATACCTGTGACTGGCTGCTTTAACCAATCCAAGCTGCCAGTAGTTTCAGAGGCCACTTCTGCCACCAGCAATCAATGGGACACGAGTGTTGGTCACCATGCCAGGACCACTCACAAAGAGTGTCACAGAATCACAGACTGGTTTGGGTTGGAAGGGACCTTAAAGCTGATCCAGTTCCAACCCCCTGCCATGGGCACACACACCTTCCACTAGAGCAAGTTGGTCCAAGCCCCGTTCAACGCAGCCTTGAATGCTGCCAGTGACAGGGCCACCACAGACTCTCTGGGCAACCTGTGTGCATCCTCTAAACCTGTAACAGAAATTCCCTATGTCAGTCCAGGACAAACAAACCAGGCTTGATGCACAGCAGCCTTCACCCACAAGGAACCTAATTATACCTTATTTCAACCAACAGCATCTCTGCTTTAGACTTCAGAAACCTTGTATAGTCTTGCTAATGCAAAATTGGATCTGCTCTAAAATGAGGCTTAATAACTACAGGGATTTAAAACAAACAGCTAACTGAACTAATATAATAAGAAAGACACAAAACAAACTCAATGGCACTACTTACATTGCCTAATAAAGTTACTGCACTGTGCTCTGGAGGCAGCTATTCAATTAGCTTCTAAAAGTCTATGCCAATATTCTTAAAAGGCTCTGAACAACAAACTGACACAAGTGCAATGGTTACTCCCTATGACAGATATTTCAAAGACAGCTACTCAAGCATATGATCCCACAGATAGAAAACAATAAAAGTTTTTTATTATGAAGCTGCCATAACTATCAACCAAAATTGCAATGACTGATTAGCTTACACAGATAAATATCCCAACACCCACTGGAGTATTTTCCCCAGTAAGATAAACTCTGTGTCAGTTTGCTGTGTTTTGCAATGAAATGGTTTAAACTACCAGCATTTCAAGAACAACCCAAAAGAAATGCTATTTGACAACTGCATATCCTTCTATACAAAACAGTTAAGCACAAGGCTTGTAAAATAGCCGTTCATTAGCCATGAGTTAACAGATGTCTATCACAGCAGATTTTTGCATGATGCCATCATAAACGCAAACTGCCACTGAAGTGTTAGAATTACTTTCTTTAAGTGATTTACCAAGTTTAACAGTGCTGGCCTCCTGACATTTCTTTTGCTCTCCAGCCCCAGTTAGTCACCTCAGTAATCATCCCAGGCACAAGGATGTTACACACCAGCCTCTCTGTCCCCAGGATTCACAGTCAGAATAGGTCCAGGGAGAAATTCAAAGAGCTTTGTCTTTCCTACCCATTTGTTCACTTCACAACAGCCCCCTAAGCAAATATTCACACAATGCTCCCAGTCCTGCATCTTGACTGGAAGTAGGGAAGTCACCCTGCACAGAGCTAATTACTGGATGAAAGGACTTGGATCATTCACTAGGGACCAAGGATCTTGCCAGTATGAGAATAGCAGAGAAGCACCGACTTGCCTTCTTATCATTCAAGATACAAAGTTTGTGATCTGCATACGAACAATATGTGTTAGTAACAGTAACCAGCTTAATAACAGACAGACTCCTACAACTCCTGAAGGAAAATTCTTCTGGTCTTTTTAATGCAACAAGTTGAGTTTTTTAGATTATACCATCAACTGTCAAGGAAAGGGGTTCCTGTTCAACTTACTCTTTTTATTGCGATACATGATGCCACTCTCAAAGAACAGTGATTTAGTCTTCTTTATAAACAGAGTCAATGACTGGAATGCATTTTGCCCTGCACTGCCATTTGCCTTTCACAGCACTTTTAACACCTTTGCTGCAGTCATGCCCTGTAAACCAATGAGCCATTTCTGCTCTGAGGTCATTGCCAAGATTCTCGGTGCAACCCAATCTTCCAGCTCAGAAGCATATTGAAAAAGAAATAAAAATGCCTGTTGAATATAAAGTAGCATTGCTTCTCTTTAGAGATTCTGCATTTCAGGTTTGAAACCATGAACAAACCTTGGACATGTCTGTAGCTGTAGGAATAGCCTGTCTGTATGCAGGGGTGATAGTGATTCAGACATGAGTACCCCCACTCCTCGCACTTAGTGGAGGACATCTCATACAATGAGCTGGGATTAGCCAGCCACATCCTCCTGCAATACCAACAGCAACCTTCCTGCTGACAACAATGCAGCAGTGGGCAAAACCCCATTTATTTTCTAGGGACAGTGCTTGGGCAGACTATGAGGCAATATTAGTAATATTACAGCAATAGTAGGCACAACATAATCACCCAAACTGTTTGAAAAGCTCCTCATGCTTTCTGGTGTACCTTGGGATGTATTTTTCCCCTTTAACCGAGGCATGTTGTAGATTCCTGATGGGAAGTTGCCAAAATCATGGTTCACTGCTCCTTTCTTAAGGATCCTTCTTCAAGGATCCTTGTTCCTTTCTTACTAAAACTACACAGAAGTATTTTGGTAGCTCTGAAGACTATTGAAAGATATAAAGAACTTCTGAAACAGTAATGGCACAAGCAGTAAGCATTCCTGATGAGAGGATTTTAAATACTTGAACCGAACAACTAGCCAGCACAGCTTAAAAGCCAAGATTAGCAAAGAAAGGGCACATCATTGCCTGTGAGTGGTCAGGTAGCTGGAGTTGAGCCCTCAAAAAATGCAAAAAAGGTTTATTTTGAAAGAGTATTATGTTGCAAAGTTACAACTTCCCTACAAAATGCTACCAGCTCAGGGTTTATCAGCCAATTCAAACTTGCCCTCTAACTTGGGAAAGAGGATAGAGTGGACAAAGTAGCAGTAATCACATTCTCTCAAACAGAAGTTGGAAATGCCAGAATCAAGATTCACTGTGCAACCTTAATTTGTTCCCTTGTGCCTCTGCATAATGATATGTACTTAATTACATGAACAGGAGTTTCAACTTTAAGATCCTGCCTTATTCAGCACATGGGATGCATGAGGACTGATGTCTATAGGATCATTTTATATCACAGAAATGGGAAATCCTTACAAACAACAAGAGGAGGAACACAAGGGAAGCAAAAAGTTGGTATCATGAATAAGGCAGTTCAGCACCAGAGGGAATTTGTCTCCATGGAGATCAAGGGAACAAAGTAAAACATTTCAAACTTCGGGAGTTGCATTTTTTTGTGCCTTTGGTAAAAATTGCAGGGGAAATATATATAGGCACTGGTGGTCCCCTCAAGCCACTCTAATTCATGTCTAATCTACTAATAGGAAGCTACTACCTGACCTGCTACCTTGACACTAGCTCAAACCTTATTCATCTCAAAGGGATCAGTTGCCAATTAGTAGGTATAGAAGACTGTCCAGCACTAACTCTCCCCCTACTTAAACTTCAATTATCTACTGGGACTTAAATCTAACAACAACTAACAAGGCTGTGTCTAGATGGTGCACAATATGAAGGACACCACCTTACACCAAACAACATACTAGCCGAGTCCAGGAAAAAGGTTTATCTGCTTGTATGAAAGATTCCCTGCTTCCCAGGAAGGAAATTAAAGGAAAAACCTCAGCCTTTTTTGGCTCTGTTGCTGCCTCCGTAGTTGTGAGTCTCACACTCAGCAGTCATTTCCGTTCTCATTGAAAGTCTTGAAGGTTTTACTCTCCTGACAGTATTTTTTGACAACAGAAGCTTCTTCCCAATGATACGAATTGTTTTCAAGATTGTTTTGTACTTACATTCCTTACATAAGCACCTCCAAGCCAGACCTAAAGTATCCACTAAACCAGTGTCCTGTGGCAGCAGGAGGACTCACTGGTCTGTGAACCCATCCCAGCTCTAACCACCACCCATCACTAGGATGGACTTTCTTCGATTTAGTTTCTTCATTTAAAAAAGAGAACAGGCAATTCACTTTTTGGTTGAAATCAGAGATAACTGATTGGAAACTGGTAAATAAAACAGTTAACATTATTTAACACATGCAGGCTGGGTTGCCAATTAGGGCTCCAGTTCAAAGCGTGCTCTCCATGGCCTCTCTAGCACCAGTTTTGGGCAAAAGGGGCTGTGCTCTGAAATTTGCTACAATTCCAACCATTTAGTTCTTAAGAATTAAATTTATACCTTTTTGATAAATGAAAAAAAAAAAAAAAAAAAAAAACCCACAAAGTACTACTGTTCAGTTTTAATTCAAAGTCTAAAAGAAACAAACTAAGAAGTGCTCTGTATTATCAAGTGCCACCAAAGTATTTATGGATAAACAGAAGAGGCAGTCAACAGGACACAACTGGCACACAAACCTTGGCTAGAGAATGTTTCTAGAGATTCTTCTGATTAAGGAAGAATCACCACTTCTCCACCAGCCCTCCTGGCCAGAGACCAAACTCTCCCATGTTGCTTGTCCTTTCATCTCATACTTTTGAAAGTGGACAGTACATAGCATCCATCCAACAGAGAGTGAAATCTATCCCCGTGGAAGCCTGATGGAACCGAGGAGCTCTGCCCTTACCTCCCAAATGGGCTGCAGCTTCAGAGTAATTTTTTCCACCCCATGTAGATCTTGTAAGAGCTACAAATCCTGAGTTGCTTTTGATTTACAATGGAGGCAAGGTCATTCTTATAATGAAAAAAACAAGGTCTGTTGATACAATTTATCATAGAGCTCAATGACACTTTTATTCTCTATAGAGATGAAGTATCCATTTTGCAGTAAAATTATCAGAAGGATTTTCTCTTTTTAAATCTTTTTTTTTTTTTTTAAAGGCCTATTGCAGACACTCCATCATTTGAAACCCAACTTGTAATAGAACATTTTAGCATTAGCATCCAGTTGTCCCAGTTGCCTTACAAAAATAGAGTTCACTTATACAGTGGCTGGAAGAAAGTGAAATAAGACCTGTTTAGATGGTGAAAGATAATACTAATGATACCCCCAAGTCAAGACTATTGCTAAACCCTTTTTGTTAAAATAATTGCCCCTTCCCAGCTTCCAGTCTCTACTGACCTCAGCAGACTCCCACCAGTCCACACCAAACTGAAGCAGTCATGGTGGAATATCCATATGGTTGCCCAGCATCACCTTCTTTCTGATAGGACTTCCTTATTTCTATCTGAAATTTTCCCAAGCCCAGTGAAAAATGCCTCACACCTCACCTTCAGCAGCACTTTCGAGCATCCAAAAACCATACTGGGCATTTTCACATACAAAGACTGACTACTTGTTACAAGCTTTTGAGTTTATTTAGGTACTGCTCAGTTACCTAGCTTTGCTGGAATAACACAAATATTACGTAGGTATCTTCTGTAAGATATATGGAATCACGCACCCATCACAGATATGCTTATTATAGTTGATCCAAGTACCATATGCCACTGGTACCTAGGGCTTCGTCTTCATTACCACGCTCTACCAGGCAGCTGCACCCTCTACTGCCTCATGGAGGAAAACCAGATACTCATAAGCAGTTAACACTGTATTGACAAGACCACTGATGTAGTTATAAATGTATGAAAAGAAAATTTGTTATTTTTTCAAACTGTGTGGATAAAACCATGAAGGATGAGATAAACGGGTAATGTTTGGAAGCAAATATCGTACCTGCACCAGAGAACTGCATCAACAGGAACTCTGCTGTAGAGGTAGCCTAAATGCTTTGAAAGGTAATAATCTGGGCTCCCATGCTGTTTGAGTAACAGCCTTCATCCCCTCTGCACACTTTATCACACGGTAAAATATGTCTATTAGGAAGATATCTTTCTTAAAGTTACTCCTTCAAAGCACATGAAACTCCTGATTTTATTGACAGCCACTCAGGATTAAAATCTGAGATGAATTCCCCTTAAGCTGTACGTTTGCCCTAAGCTGCCATCATAATTGCAGGAAAGGAAGGTATTGTAGAGCTTTTCTGGTGTTTCAGTTCCATTGGTACTGATCTACCACAGATGTTCAGTATTTTCACCTTATCTGTACTTCCCAAATGGCTATTTTCTGTTTACTGATCTTAGGGCTGCTGAAGGCAAAGTAATTTTGTGTATCCAGTACTGCACTGCTTCTGTATACATTTCTAGTCAAATAGCTATAGACAATAACACATTTGGAGATATTGACACAGACAGGACAATACTTGTTCATAGGGATTTCTTTACTTTGACGATTCCCACTTAATAAGAGTTGAAAGTTTAAAGGGAACCTTTTTATTCTCTGGTTAATCCTGACAATTATAGTTACTTAGAAAAAACCCAAGCAAACAAACCAACCCAAAAACCACAACCAACCCCACTGGATTTAGTAACTCCTATGGCTTTGCCTTAAGCTATTTTCAGCTACAGCTTTCAAAACACCAACTCCAGGCAGTAAAAAAAACAATCCATTGTTTATGATGATATGCTGCACATCTTGAGGTTCTAATTCACCTCTTCTGTGCCCATCAAGTGGAATATTTGAGAGGAAAATTGCTCTCATGTTCTTTTTCACTGGTGTTACATTTCATTCATGTTTGCTCAGACTTGGAGGTCAACATGGACCCTGTGGAGGCACTTTTGGGTGTCATTTTAAAGAGAGAAAAAAAATGCTACAGAACAATAATGGGGGTATCTTAAATACTCTGAACCTTCCTGAATTAGTTACTCTGCCGTTCATTGCACTGTAGGGATTTTCAGTACTACTATAATACACAAATATTTTTCTTTAGATACACATTTAAAATAAACTCCTCTAATAAAATACGTGATTGGGGCCCTGATTCAGCTCTGCTTTGTACTTTATTCATTTGCAGTTACAAGAAAGAGCTTAAAATGAGTGCAAAGTGCCATGTGAACCGCATGCTTGTGCTATTTTGCAGTTATTTCTCAATCAGCCTCTAAGGTATTAAATGACTGCAGAAGTGCATGACAATGGATAAGCAAAGAGAGAGACACAATGAAATGATCGGCTTGATTCAGCTGTGTCCTGAGCACTGGCATTTTCAATCCTTAAGTATGTTTGTAGGCGTGAACCACTCAGCTTCTAGAAGTGAAGAATATCATTGGATTTTCTCCACCATCATAGATCAGAGACTTTTTAGGACAGTTGCTGTTCTTAGATAAAGTACTGCCCAGAGTGGAAGCACCAATCTCCCCAGAACTCTCTGCAATCCAGTGACAGAAATAATGGAGCAGCTCCTGCCAGCACTGAGATGTCTCCCATGGGCTGTGGGTTATACACCAACACTGAAGTGCGTCCCAGAAGTGGGACTAGCTCCAGCACAGCTCCACACTGGTTCCAGCCTCCTCTCCAGGATTTGTCAGTTTATCCTTCTCTCTCTTAGCCCAGTGCCAGGAGCTGGAGCAGACACCCATAAAACCAGCTGGGAGCAGATTACCCTCATCAGCATGCGGTATCTCTGCTATGATTCAAAAGTAACTTCATCATTTACCTATCAGGCTGCTGAAAAATTCACTTTAAAATAAATTAGTAACAAGAGAAACATCAACAGGCTAACAAAAAAAGTGGGAGGTTTTGTGGGCCTGGCTTTCTTTAACGGTATAAATAAACCATGTTTCCTTTCCCTTGCTTAGCTTCACCAAGTCTCCTGTTGCTTCCATATTTCACCAGTCATCATCCCCAAGAGGATCAGACAGAGAGACCTACTTGTCAAGCACATGCCAGAGTAAAGTATCCCAGTGTTTCAGTATTCAGAAGCAAGAATTCAGTTAATCAGAGGTAGCAGCAGATGGGAGATCATCAGAGATCATCACAGAAAGTATACTTTTTCATTCACAAAAAATATGTGCTCACGTAATGCAGCACAGTTGTATGATTTTTATGCAACTTAGAAGTTTATGCACAAAAGATACTAAATTTGATTCACATTTCACAGCAAAACTTTTATCAGATTGTATTTAAAATCAATTTCAAAACATGTACCTTAAGGTACACGAAGGGAATAGAAGACAGTGTCTTGCCCACACACCTTTAATGTTTTAGACACAACCAAGATGAATGCCAAGAGCAAAGCTTGAAGATAGAGTTAAAACTATTGAAGAAGAAAAAAGACCCACAACGAGATTAAAACCTCAGAAAGGCCAAGCATGAGCTGCCTGCCAGTTTAGAATACACAATACAAACAGGCAGATGGCATTTCACAACTCCTTTAATTCAGTGCCTACAGCTTAGCCATATGTGTTCCTAAATCTCTTAACAGCTATATAGAACAGCACACATTACTATGGACTTACGTTTCCACTTGCTAGGTATTAAAAGCAGAAAGTAGTTATTAAGGCTACTCATTTGTCATGCTGTGAACTCCATATTCTGAAAATTTGAGCCCTCTGATGATTAGTTAAAGCTACAACCAGACACAGTATCTCCTAAGAGAATGTAGAGCAGCGAGCTGCCTGATCCTAGCCTACATTGTGAGGAAATGATACCCCCAACAATAATGCTTTTAGTCCATGCAGGCATCCACCAGATCAGAATACTCTGTGCATGAACAGTCATTCCCTTCCCCACCTTCTCCTTTGCTATAAGGAAATGAGAGAGAAATTGGTGCAAAGCTACTTACACAAACACCACGTTACTTGACCATGATGGAGCTCTCTCTGGTCTTGCACAAGCTGGAGAAGCTGACCAGAATCCAACTCAGCCTCCACTCAGCTCTGGTTTAGAACAGCTACTGTCTCAAATGGAGCTGGCAACATAGCCCACTTCATATCTCAGGCAGTCAGAGGGGTCTTGGTGCCTTTTTTTTGCACACTGTATGTGTTTTATAGACTCCTTAAAACCTTCAGCAGAAGTTTTGGATTAAATTCTATTGATTCCACCAGTGATTCATAGTTTACAGATTAAAAAGACACTTCCTTCACCCATTGCCTGGCTCAAAGAGAAGCAATAAAGCTCCTCAGAGAAGAGATTAGAGGTGGCAATAAACAGGCAGCAAAATTCATCAAATCATCTTTTACAAAGTTGCCCGAGAGACAGGAAAATACTTGCTGTGAAATAACTGAAAAGTAAATATATTTCTCAGGTAGCACATCATATAGGGCATAGGAGCCACAGCCACTGTTAAATAATCATCTGGGCATGATCTCTGCAACGCATGTAATGCAACTGAAACAGGGGGCTGGGAATATACTTAATAATAAAAGCAAGCACAGGCCTTCTGCTTTAGTTTGTATTACTTTTGACAGTGAAGCAAAAAAATAAGCAGAGTTAAGCACGTCTAGAAACTTTCTGGCAGGGAACATAAAACTGTGGGAATAAGGAAAAAGCTGCTCTTGGAGCATTATCAGGTGAGCCCTGGGTCTGGCAGCAGCCCTGAGGCACCACAGCGCTGTAGATGAGGATTTTCCCAGAAACAAGGAGCACGAGCTCCCCCTCTCCAACACAGCCAGCAGGCATCTACCTGGCAGATATGTGGATCTCACAATCCCCAGGCAGACCATGACAGCAAATACACTACACCAAGCCTCCCCTTTGCCATGGCCACTTGCTTTACTTGCTTTCCCGTAGCACAATCTGATTTCGGCTCTAATTCATGGTTCACTTTACACGAACCACAATTTAATAGGTAGCTCTTGGCTCCTTTTCACATTGGAAACAGTTGCCACCATTTCTGTCTGCTTTGTAATTCACATACAGTAGTTTTGTGCTTTTGTCCTTGTTAAATCCTTGTGCTGTGTTATGCAAACAGGTCAATAAAAGAATCAAAGTCGTCATTCTATGCAGTGAGATTTTTCATTTGTCTGTTACTCATCTTTCATTAATGATGCACGAGGTCTTATCTTTCCTTTTCTCAATACGTTACTTACCCTTCATGATTCTTTGTGTTTTGTGATGTACACCGACCTTTGTGTTACAAACTCTTCAAAGACATCATTACTCTTTACATTTATATGCACTGAAATAATCTTTGTAATCTATGATCAAAGACTTGCTATATCCGGCTGCATTCATTCTCTTTGTTTACTCTTCCTAGTCAGCCTTTTTTTTTAATATATATTAATTTTTGACACAAAAGAAAAGCCAAGGTAATTCCAAGTTATATTAGTCAATATGACTAATGTCAATGGTGATCTGACTTCAGCGCAATGAACACTATACAGAAAGGCAGAAGTTAAGCAGTGAAATATTTTTTTTCACCTATTAATATAACTGTCACTCAGCCTCAGTAATCAGTAGGCATTATCCCCCCTAATTCATGAGAATTACAGTAAAGCCTTTCCTTGCTGAACTCAAAGATTCACAGTTTGCCCACACACACATTGCTCAATTAACACGTGCCACCGAGATAAGAATTCCCCCTCTTTAAACGTAGCCCTAAGCTGAAGCAAACCCTCTTCTGAAACAGCATCTGCCAACAGAGGCAATTTTCAAGGCCTCTGACAGTCAGTCCCTAATGTGCAATGCTTCAGTCAGTCATCATGTTGTCTTTGTCCCATAAATACGTCTCCTACTTAATAGATTCCAAAGTACTAACTTTATTTGGACCCCCTTCCATACAAAACTCTTCTGTCTAGAGAATGTGATGTTTAGGATGCTAAAATTTCATCATCACTCCAAGTATTGCACTAGTTTTTAGTTTTTCTGTCCTAAATGATACTCACTTGTTGCTTTTTCTTATACTTAGGACTGTGTCTTTATATGGCACTTTGCATTGTTGAGTCCAAGCCTTTAAATTAATTAAAATAACCCTGACCAACTCTGACAAGTAACCCAAATCTTTTACTAGCTGTGTGCTTCATTACCCAGAAGCATTAAACATTACCAACAAGACAGGCACAGACATAAAAAAAAGAGGTGGGTATGCAGCTTAGAAGCAACTAAGCTCATACCACATCAGTGGTCTTAAGGAAAACAAGAACGAACTCATGTCCTCAAATCACTACCCATGTCACTTCAACCTTTCTCCAAAGCCCATTAGTACTAACCATATCAGCTTCTAGGTGTGACTCCTATAATATATCCATTAACACACTGTCGTGGTTTGAGGCTCTCTCAAACAGTTCTGCTCACTCACTCCCCCTCTTTCTTTCCCAGTCCTGAGGGATGGGGAGGAGAATCAAAAGAATGCAACTCCCACAGGTTGAGATAAGAACAGCTTAGTAACTAAGGTATAACATAAATCACTACTGCTACCACCAATAATAATACAAGAGAAAATACAAAGAAAGAGAATACAACAGATCTTCACCTAATATCTACCCACGCCACACAGTGCCCCCCAATCTCCTGATACCAAGCTCGACTACACAGTGCACCCCATCACCTCATACCAAATCCCGGCCACGCCGTGCACCCTCCTGCACCATCACCCTTCCCAAGTCTCTGCTCTCCATCTCTACATCCTGGACATGATGTGCTGTGGTATGGAATACCTCTTTGGTCAGTTTGGGTCACTGCCCTGTCTCTGCTTCCACCTGGCTTCTTCCCGGCACCCCTCCTCCCTGGCAGAGCATGAAACTGAAAGTCCTTGGCCAGCCTAAACACTCCAAGCCATAACTATAAACACTGGTGTTATCAGCACTGTTCCTAAGCCAAAAATCCAAAACACAGTGCTACACCAGCTACTACTTAAAGGGGAAGAATGACTGCTGCTGCTGAACCCATGACACACACAAATGTATATCCTTACCTGACAACAAATATAGATATATATGCCCTTAGTATGCTCCCAATGCATCACCAAGCAAATTTTGCCATCATTCTGAAGCAGGAGCAGGTTTTTAATCAGGGAATTTTTCCAATAGGCATTTTCATTTTTGGTGGTAATCTGTCCGAGTGAAGGCAGAGCACAAATTAACACTTGGCCTAATAAAGTATATGAATGATCACTGCTATCCCACAGCTAGATAAGGAAAGCAGAAAATAATTCTGTTGGTTGGGCTTTTAAACCAATAAAATGCTGAATTGCCTTTGTAGCTTTTATCCACACACACTCCTTTTTATTGCTTAATATTTATGTTCTGTCATCCATTTCTGACCAGTTTCCCTCTTTGCTTTATTTCCTTAGCCTTCCATTTCAACAAGGCTGAAATTTCCACTTACCACAATTACAATTGCCTCAACATTCATGAATTAACCTTGGATGCTGAAGTTTGTCATAACTGCTTTCTGAACCCAACTTCTCATTCCGAAATGTGCATCTGTGTTCTGAAATATTTTTCAGCTCCTCAAGGTTATGTTATCTAGCCATTTGATTGCAGGGTGGAGCTTACTGTAGTACTTAGGTGACTTCCACATCAATATACTTGGTTTAAACGGGGGCTTTTTGGTCAAGATTTGGTTGAGGTTTGTTGGTGGACTTTTTGTGCAACAGACGACTGCAATACAGTTTTGCAGGTAGACAGCACTAACAAATGTGCCAAAATAGATTATGATTTCATAAATAAGGTGAAGGTGTTAAATAAACATCATTACTTTGCAATTTACAACTTTTAAAAGTCCATATAAAAACTGTACCTATTTAATGGACATCAGGACTGCATGATTAAACCTCAGTAGCTAGCACCAGAACAAAATACACCTGAAGAATGAACAGGAACACCAGTGAAAATATGCACCCATATGCTTTCAACCCCAAAATAGGAAGTGCAGAACGCAATGACCATATTCAAACCCTGCAAACAGAGGTCTTCAGAAGGTATTTTTCTATCACTAACTGGCAGGTTGAACAGCTGCTAATTTTAGCAGCATTTGGTCTTCTCTATTTACAATTCCTTTGGATTTAATGCAATTCCACACGTTCAGCAAGAGAGCACCAGTGAATATTAGCTATACACTGCACTGCTCTAATTAAGCGCCTGAACCTCCCTTTTCATGCCAGTGAAACCATATTTCATCCCTGAAGACAAGCAAAAAGTGGCTACAATACTTATTTATGCTCTGATGTAACGAAAGCCATTGAATAGAAAACGTAGCAAACCACCTTCATAAGTTTAGCTACTGCATGTAGAATGTGTGCAGATTTTATTGGTGCTCCCTACCTGCAACTCTGCAAGCACATTGCAAATAGCAATACATTAAGTTTGGCAACACGTCTTTGAAGTGCCAGCCCTGCTGTAGAGGGTCAGGAGCTTGCTAGAGACACCAGAGGTGCTTCCTGCATCAGGAAACATGGATCAATTTTGGGTCCCTGCTGTGAGTCAGCACTCTCTATCAACATCAGTCTCAGGATCAATATTCCTGGGTAATATAACCCTCATCCTCATTCAGCTCTTCACAAGCCGAGAAGAATGACATAGATATGGGGCAAAATTTCCTCTACCTAACATAATACTATATATGATGAAAGGGTAACGGGTTTAAACTGAAACAGCAGAAGTCCAGGTTAGATACAGGGAAGAAGTTCTTTGCTGTGAAGGTGGTGAGGCACCAGTTGCCTAAAGAAATGGTGAATGCTCCATTCCTGGCAGTGTTCAAGGCCAGGCTGGACAGAGCCTTGGGCAACATGGTCTCTGGTGTGAGGTGCCCCTGCTCACAGCAGGGGGGTTGACACTAGATGATCTTAAGGCCCTTTCCACCTCAAACCATTCTATGATCACAAGATCATCTGCTTGAGTAAGGCAAAACATTAACAACCTCTAGAAATGGTAATATTAGCTTTAAAACTGTGACAAAACACAAAAGCCATATTATGTCCTCAAGAGCGTTAAAAAAAAACCAAGAGGAAATAACTCTTGCAGAGGGGTTGGAAACATACACTGCAGAATTAGAGAACTGATAGGACTACTTATAAAGTGGAGTCCAAAACTATTTAAAATATCAGTCTTTGGCGTTAACAACCCACAAACCAAACTATGCCCTTGGCCAAGCAAGTTAACTGCAGTGGGAGCACTCTACAGGCTTTTTATGGCAAAAAAGGCAGCTCCAAAGACAAATTAAAGTAGTTGTCACTGATGTTGAGCCAAAAAAAAAGCTTTCTGGCTTTAGCATTCTTTTCTGCAAGGGCAGAGGTAACCACAGGACCTTTATTATTGCTCTTAGTTCACTCTGAATCATACACTAATATAATCCAAGATGCTAATTAAAGATATAAACCTTCTCTGGATTGGTTAAAGGGCTGCCATTTTTTTCTTTCCTGTAGGAGGATAACTTTTTTACAGCCTGAAGTACAGTTACATATTTTCACAAGACAATACAGAATGAAAAAGGGAAACAAAGAAATACATGCTTTACTGAAAGCCAATAAAAAGGAGACAGATTAGCTTTCAATCACATGTCAAAGAAGTAAATCTAACTTTGCAGGGCTATAAAGAAAAGATCCATCTTTGTCTCTGCAGTTTAAATAAAAGTTTGACAAGAAAGTTAATAATATGAAAGGGAAAGGAGGATTTACAACAATCTTTTTTTGCAGAGTAAATAACTGAAACAAACCACAGACCTCCAAAATTATTGTAGCTCCAGTGCAACGTGAAAAAACCTTGCTGAATTTAGCACAGCAGGCAGAATGTCACAGAGTGCCAATGCTTCAAAAAGCCAGCTTGCATAAAGATGAGGCAATTTTGGAAGTTTCATTGCTACAAAACTTAGCCAAAACTTGACTGACTTCAGCACCTTTGAGCATGTTCTCATGCTCAAAGCAGGGGTAATAAACACTCTAAGCCCAAATCACCCTACGAATTGTCTCTCCCTTGTCCTCTTTGGTGCAACACGCATTTGTAACCCATTTAATAAAACCCCGCTGTCCCTCCTTCGCAAGAGGCCACAACAGGAGGGATTTGTCAAGATCAAGCTGTGCTTGCAAGTAAAAACCTCTTCCAGAAGGCCCGTCATGCATCCTGAAGAACAAAGTTTCTGAGAAAGTTACTATGAGTTAGGTAATAAAGTACATTTCCTTCAGCTATAACTCACATGGTTGATTCCTTCTGCAGCCACAGCACAGAAAGATTTATCTCTGGTCATGTCACAGAGCAATTTCCATAAAAACCTTCCATAAAGGTGCTCTCCCACCTTAAGCCTGAACTGCTAAACATTTTTTGGGAGGCAAATATCAGGAGCTCCCCCAGTCCATCTCGTTCACACACCCAGGAGTTAAACAGAATGCTCGTAGAAGGAATTATCCTCCCTGGATAGCCTGGTAGAGGCTTTGACATTGGGAAAGCAACTTGTTTCTTAGCACCAGCTGTATTTTTTTTACCTAACACATTTGCTGCTAATTCAGGAGTTCAAGACATCAGGAAGAACTTCCTATTTCTTGCTTCTCTCTGCACATCACAATTTTTTCCACTGGTGCTGAAGGTCTGGACTTGTTACTGTGCCCACACTGAGCATGTGGTGAGGCTTACAAGGGGAGAGACAGAGGTTTTTGAAGCCTCCTGGACTGGTTTAAGGGATCAAATTGTCTCCTTCAATGCCAAATTTTTACCTCCATGTTATTATTGCCATTTCTGTCACTGCACACCCCTAATTTTCTAACAGTATAACGAATATCTGCATTCCTTGGCTGCGAGTGACTGGTAAATCACACCAGCTTCTGCTGTTGCAGCTTTATTCTCCCACCTTGATTAACTGAGTTTTATATTCCTCAAAGCTGCTTAGTGCAGTATCTGATTCCCCAGGATCCTAAATTGTTGCTCAGAAATGAGAGCAGATTATTCGGCCTGTCTACTTATCAGCTTTGAAATGCTAATCTAAGGTGATGACTAGCTCATATTTTTATGTTTTCTCTTAGCCAAGATTGTAATTTCAAATATTATCTGATTATATCCTTCCCCTGATGAGTTCAAAGGAAACAAAAGGCAGTAACTAAGATGCAGGCTTTAATTGGAGGAGGAGGGGAAAAAAAAGACTGCAGAAGTTTCAGGAGGCAAAATCAGCAACAAAAGTGACTTCTCAGGAAATAAGTTGTCATACCATAGAGTGTGTGCAAATGAGTATCTGCCACAAGAAGAAAGTGCTTGCACACTGGCTGCAAGGTCTGGAACTTGTTTCAAAGAAATGAGACACACACACAGAAATAGACATCACATCTGAAACCCAGGGCATTGACAGAAGGGCAAACAAGCAGTGGGGGAAATGTCAGTTTCAACTGACATTGGAGCTGCTTGGGTCCAAATCACTGTAGCAAAGTACTATGGCTGGATATTGCTAAAGCCTGGGTTAGAACCCCAGTTTAATTTCTAAATGCACATTCATTTCCAAGTACACATTCATTTCTAAAGTAACATTTAGTATTAAGTCTAATTTTATCCAGGACTTCGTTCAATGTGGAAGACCAATCCCCCAGTTAGAAGTAATATGTAAGTCATAGCATTTGTTTATTTCAAGCTTGATAGCAAACATATTTCAAACACTCTTAATGATTCAAAAGCAGGTGATGGATTCTATTTTAGGCACCAGAAAAATATATTCTGGATCAAGAGAGGTACAGACTGACTGGAAAGAGAAAAAGGAGCGCAATGAGGCTGATCAGAGATCTGCAAAGCATAACCTGAAGGAAGATTAAAAACACTAAGGGTTGTGTACCCTAAAAAGAAAACAACTCAAGGGGGTACCTCAAAGGCTTCAGAGACAGAGTAGAATAAAACCTTTTCCCCATACCTGAGACATAGAAGATGAGTTACTCAGTTTTCCTGACTAATTACAAGAAGAACAATTCAGTGTAAGCTTCAATAAAACCCTTCTAATGGCAGAGATGAGAAGACAGAATAGATTAGCTGAGCATCTCACTATCATTGGAGATCTTTCAGAAAACATTGAACAAATATTTGTCAAGATTAACATATAGTTGATCCTGCCTTGGGGCTGATGGATGATATACGACCTCTCTGATGTCCTTCCCCATTATTTCACCATGATTCTGTTATGCAGTTGCTCACAAAATCAGGAACTGGATTTAATAACTGAAAACGCTGTTTCAGAGATTCTTTAGGAACTGAGAGCTGGTACAAGATAAACCTAATTTTCAGGTAGCACAGAGCTATTGGTTTCTCTGCTGTTGCAATCACCATCTTCATGTAGCTGAGAATATATGCAGACCTTGAGGTAATTTCCATTATTCAGCTTGGAAACCAGTTCCAAAGGGTGGCAGATTAACTGTGCTGCAATTGTGTTAAGGAGCATTTCAGCAAAGTTATATCTGTTAAAAGCACCCTTGAAATACAAAGATCTTTAAAGCTGTCCCCTTGAAAGACTTAATTTTCACAGAAGTGATAAAGGTTTAACTAACACAGCTTGATACCCAACCTGGGAGATATCGGCGAAACAAATACAGAGTTTAAACACCATTTTGGAGAACTTAAATGCAAGATCTCCTCCAAGTCATTTACTGGCAAGGCTCCCAAATCATTCTCGCTTAATATAGAATCATAGAATATCTTGCGCTGGAAGGGACCCATAAGGATCAATTAATTTCCTGGCTGAGTAAGTTATTAACACCTTTAATGCAGCCAGAAGGCTCCCTTGAATCAGATCACTGAAAAACAGAATCTTCAGCATTTTTGAGATCAGGTTCACAGCAATAGGAAGATTTAGTATCTTTTAAATAAAGATTATCTCTGCTTGTAGGAGTCGTTTGTCCAAGGAAAGTATTCTAGAAAGCACAGGCAATAACTTTAAGGCATCTATCCTCCTAATGATTCTTGTCCTGTGTATACACTAACCACCGGTGCTTCTGATGAACATCTGCAACCTGAACTCTCTTAAATCTGTCAGACACGGGGAGGAGATGGGTTTTAGAGTTTCCTGAATCAATGGCCTCTGTCTGTAATATATTCCTTTTTGGACATCCACAGGATGAGTGAGTTTTGTTTGTTAACTGAGGCTAGAATTGACTTACATTATTATAGCCCATGACAGCACTTCATGTACAGCCACATCAAAGCAGTCCTTCTGCTCCAGAAGTCTATACAGCACCACATGAGATTTCTGTATCTTGACTGGCATGCAGTTACATATCCACCACCTCTACCCTCAAGCAAAAATATAACAGAGCTGAACTGTCTACAGGCTTTCAAAGCTCATGTTTGAAGACAAGAAGATGAAAAATTGCTTGCACTGCCCGTATCATGTCCTGTGCAGTCACACTATGGGTTAGGATTAGGTCTTGGCTCTGAGCTCCTCTCACTTGGCATTGCTCAGTCTCTCTGTGAGCCTATTTACAATGCAATAGGTGTTGATCACACAAGCCACTCCTCTAGATCCCATGCAAAATAACTTAAAGCATCAGCTTTCATCAAAACAATCCTTGTTGTTGTTGCAAGATGTGTATTTTGATCTCACCATAGCCCAAGCCTTGAACCTCTTAACACTAGTGCCATTTTGCCACAAGTAGTACCTGGTATTGCTCGCCTGTTTACAGCTATCTCCTGAAGTACACTCTTGAGTATCAGAGAAGACAGCTGTTTGTTGCTATTCCTTGATACATGTGAAAACCAGAATACAATATATCCCCTGTGCCCTGGGAGTTTGGGGGCATACATCTTTGGAACAAGGGGTTGGGAAACAGACACAGAGTGCTAGGTTGGGCAGCCAGGGAGTAAGAGCAGCAGCAAGAGGCTGCAGCACGGCAGAGGCAGGCAAACAAGCAGCACCTTTCCATCACCTCTGCAAAAGGCTTCTAGAAATCAAGGAAGCTTTTGATTTTGAAAACACAATTCCAGAGGAAAACAAACCTAAACATTTTGCCTTTCCCTGACACAGTAACGAGCAAAAAGTAGATTGGTAAAAATACTCCCACAACCAAGCACACAAAACCCCAACAAACCAAAATCAAAACTACACACACAAAAAAGTCCTACAACACCCATGAACAAGAGGAAACTGCGTATTGTGGATGCTCACATTAGGACTCAGCACCCATGTCATTTCCTCTTCAAAGTCTGTTGGTGAGGAATAACTGCCATGAGCGATGTAAAGAACTTGTAACCTGGCTTTACACAATTACTTGGTCTTTGCAATAATGAATTTTTCTTCTCCCTCAGTATTACAAATAGAGGCATCAGCAGCTTTCACTACAATCAGCTTCAGTGACCATGGCAAAAGTTCACACCAAAAGCTCAGTTCTTACCCCATTATGAGAAAGTACACAGTGAAAAGCACTAGCTACTGCTGTACAGTGACAGTGACAGCAGTAGATAAAAATCTTTTCCCAAATCCTAGTTTTACACAGTATTTTTCCTTGCATTCCTCAGCAGAAAGGAACAGTCACATAAGCTGCTTTCCAAAGCAGCTTGTTGACTAACAGCTGGTTGACGAAGAGGTAATGCTGGGTAATGGCTTTATGGCTTCACCTTGCTGCTGCGGGTTTCATCTTAGTTACAAATCACTTTCAGAAGGAGGTTTTTACCTCCGCTAGCTCACTCAGCTCAATAAGCTACTGTGCTTTGAATTTCCCATCCTTTCTCTCCAAGGGCAGAGGGGGAAGTCATAAGAAGTCAACATATTAAACCATCCAACTACTTCAGAAGCATAATGCAAACTCATACATCCAAAGTTTTGTTCTAGTTAGGATTTTGAGAGACACACAGCACCATATTATGCAGCTTATGGACTGAAACAGTGCTTTTGAAGCTACTCTAGCTTATCAGTTAAATATGCATTGATTTTTTTATTTTTATTTTTTCTAAGTGATGTATTATTAATTAGGCAACAGAGCAAAGCAGCTTCCCCAGAATTATGCCTGGCTCTGACTGAAAAATGTACACAGGATGGCATCCAGAATAAAACCTCTCAGTAACTCAAGGGAAGGATTTCACACAGCAAGCTCAATTGCTAGTCTTTCAAAAAAGGTATATTAGGACAAACCTCCTCTCTTTCCAGTTTATGCTGGGCACAGCGGAGTAATTCAGGGGATAGGTTAGGAACAGGTGACTGCCTACTCAGTCCCCACAAGTTTTAAGCAGCACAAAGACTGATTGTGGGATTGCTCAAGCAAATTCTATCCCTGCCTTTTCTCATACCCAAAACACAGGCACTCAAGGCCGCCAGTGAAGACACAGCACTGGCAAGTCCCACCCAACATCATCGTTTTTCAACAGCAGAGTAATGTTACTACTTGAAATATCAAGCCCATGGTCCAATCTGAGCTGCTGAACAAACAACTTACATAAACGTAATGACTTCATTATAAACTTGCTCACACTTACCTCAAGACCCAGCTCAGATCCTACTGGCCAATTTCACACATGCACTGTAGAGCTGGAAACCATGAGCTCTCAGTTCATTAGAGGCAGGGAGTAAAGACGCTTTCTTATTCAGGGAGTCAAAGACAGTCCTCAGTGCAAGTGAAAACAATTTGCATGCCATCCTGTCTTATGTTTGCTGACAGATGCAGAGCTAATTCAGCCCAGACCTGTAAGTGAATGACAGTGAGGACAATCAGCAGAGCAGCCAACAAAGAAATACTTCACCAATTTAAATGCTCTAAAGAAGGTTGTTTAAATAGAAACACACATAAAATTGAATATTCACTCCTTGCATGTGTATAAGTGAGAATGCAAGTTTCAGTTAATGAAGCACAAGCCGTAGATTGTTTGATAGGGCACAGAGCACAAGCCTTTTGCCTGTTTGAACTGTTTGCCTATTAAAAGCTGCCTTTTGCCTGTTTGGCAGAAGCCAGCTGCAGGCCAGATTCAACTAAGAAGTTGTGACAGTACAACGTAAACACGCACCCACGACTCCACCTCAGGGTATCTCTGTACGGCTGTTGCTCATGATGATAAAACAACCGGCAATTAACACCATTTATTTTGAAGGGTGCCCTGTGTATGCAACCTCACGCTCATACACAAATCAAGTAAGCCCTGCTTTAGCAGTTACTGTGGACCAGCTGCCTACATGCACAGTCTTAGGCTATTGCAAATGCAAGGAAACACAACTTCAGCTCACCAGCAATGAAAGAGCATCATCTCACATGGATTATAGGCACTCTGTCAGAGAGCCTGCTGCAGTTCAGCTGTGCTAGTTTGAGCATCAATCATTCCAAATGAGAATCTTTTCACTTCCTGCCATCCCAAGAAATAAGAATCAAAAATCCCCTCAAACATCTCACATTCTGCAAAAAGGCCATTGCCAACTGAACCATCATATGAGTCATCTGCTTCCCTGTAGCAGCCTGCCCTCAAACCACCCTGATACAACCTTGCCAGCTTCCCTTTCATAGTAATGCATTAAAAATGTATCACATTCTTTATATTGACCTCCTGTATAACACAGGGAAGAATGAGATTCCCATAATTAACCTTTGAATTAGAGCTGAAATTTCACAAAGGTATGTGATCTCCATTTGGACATTGTCAGTCATGCAGACTTGACCACAACCTCTATGAGCTGCTTCCTTGCTTCATTTTCTGCAGATTTGTCAGGTTTTGGCATTTGGCCGCTGAGCCTTGTACCAGTGAGACAGGAAAGCCTTCTGTAACCAAAGCATGATCATCTCTGTAGGTTCAGTTAAATTCTCATGAGCTACAGGAGCAATGCCTCATTTCATACTCTATGACTAGAAGAAACAGTTCAAGCCCCTCTAAAGACCAACTGAGTCCACATAAAGTCTCAGGGACCTGAATTTAGGGTGATACCAGTCAAATTATCCCTTAGCCTTCCCTTTACAGAGGTCAGCTCTCAATAACCAATCTATTGGCATTTCACAGGCTTAGGGATCTTTACCAATGTACCCACCACATGTTTCCAAGCACAAACCTCTAACGTGTGTTTCCATCTGAGTGCCCCACACACTCAGATGTCATGTCTCTTTTTGAGAAGTGATGGAAGTAATTCAGTCGCTGTTTTAATGCAACTTTAAAGCAGGATGACTCCAGGCTAAATAAATACAGAGAGAAGCATACACAAGCCAACATGGCTCTTATGCCGAGCCGGTCCATTTTGCCTTTCTCCTCTTCCTTTTTACTTTTCTCTTCTGGAACAACTCAAGCATTAGGCTGAGCGTTGAACTGTCAGTTAAGATTTTCAGCCTCAAGAGATGAATTTCCCTTCCTACTTGAGTCATGCCTGACCTAACCTTCTGCAATTGTGTATGTGTAGTTAATCATATGCAACTACACTGGATCCCATTGTTAAAAGGCTGAATAAATATAACTACACCATTATCTTGTTTAAAGGGAGAAAGATTAATTTGAATTCTAACTGGAAATACCAATTCAATGAATAAACCTGAAATGCAGCGGGTTTCAATAACACTAAGAAATTGGTCTTTTGCATCTCCAAATTATGCAAGTCAAAGCAAGTTCACTTTAATCTACACGCGGCATTATATTTGCCATCTTCATAGTGCTCTGTGTCAGTGGGTAAGAGCCGTGAAGCAAGTGAAAAGATGTAATGTTGGCTGTTGGTGCCCTCCAGGGGCCAGGCCGGGTATAGCAGCCAGGCAAAACGAGTTTCGAGCATTCAAGCAAATACAGTAAATATTGCATATTATTACCCCTCTAGAAAAAGGTACGAAGGCCATTACTCATGCTACCCTCGGTGGACAGTTTCCCTCTGAAGTCCCACAGACACTGGGATGCCTGATCAAGCAGAAGCAATGCAAGTGACGTATGCATTGATATTTGACTGCCAATTTCCCTGCCGGGATTCCTATGAAAACAAGGGTTTTATTTGATTATGTGCATCTGTCTGTCCACTTCCACTAGCATGGAAGCCTTTGCCTGGATTCCAGTAAATCTGAAGGACAAGTAGAGGTGGCAAATATATTACATGCTGATAGCATTCATGAAAATTGGAATAAAGAAATTAAAGCAACTAAACTTGATGCCCCACATGCTATGAGACTGAAGCACTAACTCTGTCCTTACATCCTCTACAGACTGAACCATAGGGTGAAATACCCAAGAAAAAGTTTGTAACTTTCAACAATAGCATGAGTTCTGCTTAGTGTCCATTTTTTGCTGCAGGCTTACTCCAGCTTTACATCAAATGGCTGATACCCTCCCACAGGCTTTACACGCCCTGGAAAAGACAGGAAGCATCCTTCGGCCCTCACAGACTGCAGATTAGTTCCTTAGCATAGGAAATGTTAATCCCCATTTTCCCATGCTGTTCTGTAACACAGCTGCTACAAATCCAAACATCAGAGAGGGCAAGTTAAAAAAGAAATAGGACTGTCGGAGCACAAGAACAGTCCACGCAAGCTCAGAAGATAAACTGAGCATCTTATACACAACATACCTCCAGAGAACTATCTGATCCAGAATTTCTCTGGAATTAACAGAACTCTTTACTGCCTCCCAGCACACACAGCTCTAACAGCAGACAGGATGGCCAAGAGCAAGAGGAGGTGTATTATCAGGGCATGGTTATAACTTCTCAACGTTCTCAGACATTATGAAAGCAAGCTGCCAAAAGAAGGTTTGCACTACTGTCCAGTCTTACATGCAGAAGTAGCTATAACTTTATAAATACTTTTTCTGCAAAATTAGAATTCAAAGTTCTGGGTATACTTGAGGTGTTCATAACAGAACCACATCTCCCTTCTCCTCACAGCATGTATTATCCAATAAAAGTCTTAGTTGTGGAACGTTCCTCTGTCATTGCAATAGGTATGTGTCATGGGTTCAGCAGCAGCAGTCATTTTTCTCCTTCTTCGTAGCTGGTGCAGCACTGTGTTTTCAATTTTTGGCCTGGGAACAGCGCTGATAACACCGATGTTTATAGTTACGGCTTAGAATATTTTGGTCTGACCAAGGACTTTCTGAGCCTCATGCTCTGCTGGGGAGGAGGGGAAGCTGTGAGGATGCAGACACAGGGCACATGACCCAAACTGACCAAAGAGGTATTCCATACCACAGCACATCATGCCCAGGATGGAAAAACAGAGGGATCCAGAAGGGTGGGGTTTGCTGCCTGGTAGGGCTCGGTATCAGGTAGCAAGCAGTTGTTATTTCTCTTCCCTTGTATTTGGCTTGTCAGTATTACTGGGGCAGCAGTAGTGGTTTGTGTTATACCTTAGTTACTAAACTGTTCTTATCTCAACCTGTGGGAGTTGCATTCTT